>QLOM01002919.1:556-20360 GCA_003313785.1 Termitomyces sp. MG148 | reverse complement strand
CCCCCCCCCCCCCCCCCCCTTCATCTCTACGCTTCTTCTTGATCCAGCCGATCTTGGACAGAACTACAAGGCCGTCATCCGCGTCAACTCACAGTCTGGCAAGGGTGGCATCGCATATCTTATCAAACAACACCTACACCTCAGCCTGCCACGTGAATTCCAGATTGCGTTTTATCAAGTCATCCAGGAAATTTCGGATCGCGAGGCACAAGAAGTGACTGTAGACGACATCACCACGGCTTTCAGGCAAACATTTCAAGACTTTCAGGCATTGATTCTGACATCGTGGGTTCTGGTCTTCGTGCCGTTCTCAGTGCAGTCAACAGGGCGATCGGTAACCGTGTTTTTCCCGAGTTGAAGCTCAGTGTTGGTTTCAACACACGTTCTGGACAGGCGGACGTTTCAACTGCCATTGTCAATTCCTTGGGTCTGCTGCTACCTAGACGTTTCCGATCATCCTTCTTTGAAGTTGTCCAGAGGCACGCGTGAGACCACGGCGGGGAAATCTTGTATGACGCAGTCATGGAACTTTTCAAGAAATCATATGGCCTCCAGATCGATACCACTTTGAGCAAGATCGTTTTGGCGTCTCACAGGCTTGAACAATTGAGCAAGGATTGTTGACAGATTACTGGAGGATTCATTGTTTCCAGCAGGGTAGAAGGCTTCGTGAACAGGGAAGATACAGAGGATAGTGGATGAATCGTGATGGGCGTGATGAAGGTTCTGGTATTGGGAGACAAGCGCCTTCTTTTGTCATTACTATTGCATTTAATGTACAATATATTGTTGCCTATCGCTACATTAGCTGCACACGAGTGTACCAGACCGATGAGGAAGAAGATCAGTGTGCGCTTGTCGTGTGATCAGCGCCACGGTCATCGACGTGACAGTGTTTCTAATTGATTTTTCTTGAGAAACATTTAAAGAATTTCTAATCGGTCTTTTTTTAGAAATACATCATGTTTTTACAATTTATTTTTCTAAAACAACACAAAGAAAGTTTATTGAAAAACATTTGATAAAAAAATTACAAAGATAACTTTAGAAAAACCAAAAGATACATGTGCCATATTTTTCAAGAAACAGTCTAGAAACACAATTTGTGTTCCCCACGTATTTCTTGAGAAATAGAGAAAGAAAATTTTTAAAAATAGCTCAAGAAACACACAAAAAACACAATAAGTGTTTTTTTTACTATTTCTCAATTTATACTTTTAGTTTTTCTGGAGAAACACTTGTTGGAAGTCACATGACCTGTTTCTAATGGATGTTTCTCCAGAAATCTCCGCCATGCCCCGAAGTGAGAGGGACTCCAATTAGTGTAGATAACTAACTTGTCATTGATGCTGTTGAGGAGAGCAATGCATTTCAGTAGGTCTTTGTTAATGGCTCCAATTGTGAAGGCACAATCAACAAGGTCACATATCTTCTAGGCATTCTTCTTGGACACAAAGATGTATTGGTCAAGGCCGCTCTGCTAGAGAAAGATTTCTAACTTTGTGGACCATTTTGAGAATTTGCTAGTGGCATGGTCAAACAGTGGTTTGGTGGTAGGCCAGTGGGCATTTAGTTTGGCAAAGTAAATGCAGGGGTAAGCATTGTCTGTTGAGAGTACAGAGATTGTGGATGCAGGATTTGGAGAGGGAGTTTCCATGGTATGGTGAAGCTGGGGATATAAAAGAGATTGCCTGTTATGTGCAAGGACAAAAGATTGCACTTTGAGGAGAGTGTGTCTGACTGATCAAGATGCAGGGTCTGTGAGTGCCAAGAGTGTGATAAGTAGAATATTGTGTTTGGCTGATCAAGATGTCAGGGTCCAAGAGTGCCAAGAGTGTGATAGGTGAAGAGAGTGTAAGAGTTCCTTCATAGATGCAATTACTGTTCTAAAGTGAGCTGCCTCTTCCTAGGGCTATGCCCACTGCTTGGCCTGCAAGAACACCACCACAATTCCATGTGAATTCCATGCAAGGAGTTTTAATTAGCATGATTAAATCAACTTGAGTCAAAGAATCAAAGATAATTAATTTAGTACATGATACATGGGAGTTATTTTGTGATAAGCATACCTAGAGTCAGGGAATCAAAGATGATTTGACTCTAGGTTCCTGAGTGCAATAAAAATGTCCATATTGGTGAGACATACAGAGTCTCACACTGAACTTTTGAATAGTAAGTATTTGTAAACATGAAAGAATACAGACAATTTTGAAATAGAGGAAACATACAAGACATATGATGTAAGAAGTGGAGTCAGAGTCATTTGTCAAATCTCCTTGACAATGATACTTGATTTGCAGCCCATGGTGAGGAGGAGTGTTGATAAAACACACCATGACCACCCCATCTCATTGTTTGACCAACCACTGGCCATATTACAACCTGGACATCTAAATCACCATTGTTACAATACATATACATACACACACAAACCACCAAGCACCCTCAGTCAATCATACATTGAACTGAGAGTGAGTAATTATTCATACATATAAGTCAACGTACTAATGTCCAGACTTACTTTGTCTTCTAGTATAATACAGGTACTGAGTTCTAACACCTATGGCAGCTAACACAAAGCTCATAGCAGAAGATCCCTCCAACAATACCCCAATTGCAGAGATGGAATTTGGAGGAAAACATGTGTTGTACTCCAGCGTAGTTGGCTCACTTATGTATGCAATGATGGGCACTTGGCCTGACATAGAGTACATGGTCTGGGTCTTGGGACGTTATAGCATAGTACCCAAGTGCCATCACTGGTCAGCTGCCAAACAGGTACTTCAATACAACTGCAGATCTGGAATTGCAATTCAATGGAAATGATATCAGCATAGACATGTCCTTCCATGGCTATTCAGATGCAGACTAGTCCAGCAATCCCAACACATCAAAATCAACATCTGGATATGTATTCCTTTTGTCTTGGAGAGCAATAGGCTGGGCCAGCAAACAACAAATGATGGTTGCTCTATCTTCTACCAAGTCTGAATACTTATGCTATTGTCAGCATTTAGCATGGTTATGAAGCTTTTAGATATTGGTCATGCCCAGAAGAGACTCTCATCACTGATCTGTGACAACAAGGTGGCAATTGTCCTCATCAAGAAAGCGCAATACTGCTCACAAACTAAGTATATACAACAAAAATACCATTACCTCCAAGATGATCTTGTAGGAAATGGCCAGGCCATGGTTTGATACTATCCCCCACCATCATTCCAGCCACTTTCTGTAAAGGCAACCTCTGGAGGCTATGGCTCAGTCACACAGCTGGCAGAGGGAAATCCAAAATATATATAGGTAATACAACCATAACTACTCACTTGGCAGAGGAAAATCCAAAGAGAACAAGTCTAGGGATTCCCTATGCCAGGAGTGACACTTCCAAGGCTCCAGAAGCATGGGAAGTAACTGTATAGCATGATAAAAGCCACAAAAAAATTTATAATCTAAAAAAGGAAAATCTCCAAAAATAATCGCCATTGCCAGAGGTCATGCACATGTCTCATGTGACTTGCTTAGTAATTTGGAGGCTAGCCTTGAGATGACTAAGCCTCTGGAAGCGTTGGCTACACTTGTTTGAATGATAACTAAAGCACCAGAGCACCTCAAGGGCTGAAAATAGTACTAATAGATAGTGTTAAAAGAATAGAAGCAGTAAAGTAAAAGAGTGACAGCAGAAATAAGAAAATCAATAGAGGAAGAATGAAGGAATAAGAAGTGAAAGAAGGGAGAAATGAGGAGTCCCCTGACACTTTCAGGGTCTTACCACCATCCTCTGAGCTAGATTTGAGAATATTTGCTCTATATCAAATGATTATGCTTATATATTATAGATCAAAGCTATAACTTATGTTTAGTTGCTTCTACAACTTGTATCAACGACATTGTTCAGTGAAACCCTGAGCTATTGCCTTATCATTACCAGGTGTCTATTTTTGGGAGGAGGTTGAGCTGTGTCACACTTTGCTGCTGCTGCCAAAGTGGTGGTGAGGTTGAGGCTAGATTTAAGCCAATTGGTCCTACAAGGCTTTAAACCAAACAAAGTGATGTTAAGGCTGAATTTAAGCCTTGAATTGGCCCTTCAAGGCCTGAACCAAACAAAGTGAAGTTGAGGCTGGATTTAAGCCTTGAGTTGACCCTTCAAGGCTTTAACCAAACAAAGTGAAGTTGAGGCTGGAAAGCCTTGAATTGGCCCTACAAGGCCTTAAACCAAACAAAGTGAGGTTAAGGCTAGATATAAGCCTTGAATGGTTGTGCATATATGAAGCCATAACCAAACAAAGTGAGGTTGTGGTGGAGACTGAGTAATTGTACATATGTGGAGCCATAACTGAATGCAGTTTGGTTATGGCAGAGACTGAGTTTGGGGGGGTTTGGGGGTAAAGCCCCCAACAAGCTATGCAAGGCCTGTGCCAAAGGCATGGGTCGCATAGCTTGTATGTATAAAACTAAGAACAAGACTGCTTAGATAAGCATTAAGCAGTCAACAAAATACAAAAAATAAAAGTAAAATTAATTAAGTGCAAAACTATGTACAGGTGCTTATGCACCATGCTTGTTACATGCCCCCTATTGGTCTACACTTGAGGAGTGATGCACTTGCTTTTGGGCTACATTGCAATGTTGCTTTTTTTTTTTTTTTTGTGTGTGCACGGTGTCTCGCACGTGGTCGGAATAAAGGATGGCAGTCAGCTGTAGGAATGGTGAAAATAAGTGCAATGACCCCTGCAGGACACAGTGCAAGGGGGGAAATGTAGTTTGATAAAAAAATATGAGCAGTGTGAAGCATGCTTGATCCATGTGCATTGCTTTTGTGACAGAAAAATTATAAAACAAATTACAGTCAGCCTTCTACTCCAGGCTGATCTGTCCATCCTCCTTCTCCTTGTCTGAGTGAGTCACCCCACCCTTGACAGGTGTGTCCATGGTTGATGCCTCTGCAGCCAGTTCCTCCGCACCCATCTCTATGCCCACAGCAATGGTAGTTGTGGACAGTGCTAGCGATGGGAGCAGCTCCAGCGTAGGCAATGGTTGTAGACCAGACAGTCCAGCCTCACTTGTTGTGGTGTCAGAGAAGGCCGCTGTTGCCAACAAGTCCACAACATTAGCTGTCAAACACAAAATCATAGGAGAAACAATAGCAGCTTTACCTTGTGGCAATGGCAAGCAAGCAACCCTCCAATACCTCAGGTAGTGCTGATTGGGGTCTCTACCCACCCTATAGTATATACTGTGAGCCTTGGTATTGATACTCTTTGCACTCTCCTCCCAGAGTTTAAGCAAAATGCACAAGTGGTTGTCCTCCATGGCCTGTCTCCACCTGTCTCTATTGCCTTGGGAGTTCCATACATAGCCAGTCTGGCTATATGCTCCTCATTGACCTTGCTGAAGATGTCCATGGATATGGTTGGTCGATGAAACTGGTTCTCCAAGTAGACCATACCATAGGTGTAGGCATGGTCCACCCACTCCACAGAGATCCGGTTTTGCAACAAGATGCGCATTGCATCCGCATAACTGAAGTTGATGGCTTGGTGCTTGTTGACATAGACTTGGATGCAACTACATCATATTTCCAGTCAGCGGCTGAAACAATTCTCCAGCCATCTGAGCATTGTAAGCCTGGACAGCCTCACAATATAGCCCAGAGCATGCAATCATCAAGGAGAACCATTAGTTGATCATGGGCTTGCCACCACAGGCCATGCTCAGTGCATAAACCAGCGTGTATCCAAACAATGTATGCCAATGGATACAATAGGTGTTTTCAACTGCTAGCTCAAAGAAGGTGTTGTCCAGTCTGGGCTGTCCGTATACCAGTGTAAGAGGACGCTCTATCGTGGAAAGCCAGGCAGACACATCAACCACTCAAGCCTACTACCAAGTGGAGTAAGTGTCAAGCAAGCACAGTGACAAGCAACTGGCAGGCAAGAAAGCAGGCCACCAACAAGGGGTGGAGCAAGAGAGCGAGAGCAGAAGGCAAAGTTGTCACTGAGGAGCTCACAGTAATGCTAATGTGTAGACCCAGAAGCAATGCTATTGCTAGGACTGAAGATGTTCCATCCACCAGTCCTACTTATATACTACATCAGATATGCTATGACTATGGTGTATTGACTAATAGGGCCGGTATGTACTAAGCACTAATAAGTAAGTAACAGTTAGCATGAGTAAGCCAGCCAATGGCATAAAGGCTTGCATGAGTAAGCCAGCCAATGGCATAAAGGCCTGCCGGCAAGTAGAGTGGGTCCAAAGACTAGCTGACCTGCTAGGTGTTGATGCCAAGACAGGAATGGAGCAGAATAGGGCCAGAGCGGTCCAGATGGTGGCTAGATATGGGTGCCAATGTCAACACAGACTAAGCAAGGCCAGGGTGGACGGTTCAAGGATCTGTCCTCTGACAGTGGGTTGGGCAAGTATTTTTACTGCTCGCTCTACACTAATATCATGTTTGTGGGCTCTGCCACCAACAAAGCTGTGGGCTATGAGTATAAGAGTGGCCTGCCAGCCAAAATGCCCAAGACCATGGTGTACAAGCATGCATTCCCCCTCAATATGATTGAGCTCAAGCAGCTCTTTAAGTATATCATGAACAAGTTTGTTCCCCAATGCAATTGCGTGGTGGGGTTCTTCAATGCTTTCTGGCTATTTGCTGATTTGCTGGTTGAGGAGTTGAGAGTTGAGGTGATGCAGGTGGTTCCGAAGGGCAATTACTATGCCTAGAGCCTTGTCCTCATGATGGATGAGTGGGACATGGTTGAGGCGGTAGAAATTGTGAACCGCCTAACTCAAGTGGATAATCAGAACCATGTAGTCTTATGGGGGATGCAAGCACCGAGCATGCTTTGCTTCTGGGTCTACACATTAGCATTACTGCATGATAGAGCATCCCCTTACACCCACTCACAAAGCACAAGTCCAGCCTTTCAGCCTGTTCAGGGCCAACAATCACCCCCAATCCGCCCAGCATGCAATAGCTCACTCCTTTGTTGAGCCGCACTGTCCACAACCTCTCTTCATTGGCACGTGCCATCTTTTTCCTGCAAATCTTTGCATTTTTTGCTAGCTGTGTCCCCTTCTCATGTGGCATCTCATCTAAGTCGGGATTGAGGTCCTCCTGAGGCAATATAATAGACTTATAGCCATAGAGCCTTGCTCTACGGCCTTCTCAAAAGTATTAATAATTATTATATTGAATAATATCTTGCGCACCTCACTTGCCTTCCAGGTGGCCCTCTTCATGCGCCAGTTGTGCACCTTGCCAGCTGCTTGAATCAATGGACCCTTGCAACTCCAGATACCTGTCCAGGGCTGCCAGTTTGGTGCAGTGAGCCAAAGGCTCCCATGTTGTATCTCTCAGACTCCAGCATACCTGGAGCTCCAGGTTCTTTTTGCTGGCCCATCTGTAGCCCACAATTTTGTCCACAAACCACTCCTGGCCCTCTGAGGCTCCAAAGTCATATGGCCCTGGAGTGGCTCTGTTAGGAAAAATTGTATCATTGCTTGCCTGAAACGGTGATAAGCCTTTGGCTGAGCTCAGCACACCAACACTATTTTTAGCAACTTATATTTTGCAGCTAGCAAGGATCAAACTCAGGCTACAGGATGCGACGTGCAGGATCACGGAACTTAGTGACTACCTGACTAGGCGGTCAGATGATGATTTACTGGTCACATGGCAATCACAAGACTTGGCAACCATGGGACTTTAGCCTGGCCCCCTTTCAGGTTCCTGATCAGTGATAACCGATGCCAGGGCTTTTAGCAATGCCTATGAAAATCCAGTGCTTCTCAAAGATCCGATGTCAGATCACTTTAGCAACGCTCAGTGACAGGCCCCTTGATGGTTTCAGATATTAGCAATGCTTACAGCTTATCCGACGCTTAGCGATTTACGCAAGACAGGCCCCTTTGATGGTTTCAGGCCTTAGCAACGGTCTCTGTGCATTTGGCCTCTTTCATTGCTAGGATGTTGAGTTAACGCTTGCCGACTTGACAGACGCTGTTGCTTAGCAACTTTCATGTTCCATCATACTTGTCTCCATTTTTCTTGATTGATTAATTAGCAACTTTTTTAGTTTAATTACCACGGCAACTTAGCACCTATAAATATTGTACATATTTTGTCTTAGCCATCATCAAATTGTACGCTCCAGAGTTCAGATTATATTTCAGCGCATTCTAAGTCCTCAGAGTCACTAAGTGATACAGTCTTGCCGACTTCACCTTGCCAGCTTAGTCTACCAACTTTTGTCTTACAGTGCCATACAGCACATTGTTGCCAATGTTTACGTCACTAGAGTCCTTACCAACTTCTAGCATCCTAGCGCCTTGCAGGCTTTTGGCTTAGATTGCTAAGCAAACAGTTTATTTCTCTAAGTTCAAATCCCACTAAAAAGACTAGGCTTCTGGGACCCTGCCCAGGTCAAACACTAGCGACCGCCCAACGCTACTCATTTGTGAAGCGCTAAGTTTACCATCTACCAGGACAGTGCTTAGTGACTTTCAGGTGTCATCAACGTGCTACATCAGATTGTGCAAACCCTGCCTCAGGCAAAAGTTCCCCGCCACCACCCCTATGGCCTACTACAACCCCTTTCCGTTGGACAGAGACTCTGGTCCTTGATTTCCATGGATCACATTGTTGAGCTCCCAGAGTCCAAAGGCTTCATCGCGATCCTGGTAGTGGTATGTAGACTGACCAAACAGGCTGTCTTTCTACCCAGTTACACCACTAATACTGCTTTGGAGTTTGCCAAACTATTCCTAGAGCACGTATTTGCAGAGCATGGACTCCTGGACAACATCATATCAGATCAAGGCCCTCTGTTCATCTCAAAATTCTGGACCTTGCTCTGCAAGGCCCTCGACATCCAAGTCTGACTCTCAACCACCTACCACCCAGAGACCAATGAACAGACTGAGCAGGTGAACCAGATGCTGGAGCAGTACCTCCACCTTTACGTCAACTACCTCCAGAATGACTGGCGTGTGGAGCTACTCCTCGCTGAGTTCACTTATAATAATACCCCCCATTCCGCCACCAGTATCTCACCCTTCTTTGCCAACAAAGGTTATCACCTCTGGCTCACCATTTCTCTCCAAGACATCCCCTCCCATGTTGCCTACAAAGTTGCTGAAGACCTCTGGTCACTCCACCAATTTCTCCAGAAAGAAATCGACATTGCCAACAAGGCCTACGCAAAGCACGCCAACTCCAAACAAGAAAACATCCCCAACTGGACCCCCGGCACCATAGTTTGGCTTGACCAGTGCAACCTGCACACTCAACAACCCTCCCTGAAGCTAGATCACAAATAATTTGGCCCCTTCAAGATCCTCCAGAAGATCTTGACCCACACCTACAAACTTGATCTTCTCCCAGGCATGAAGGGCCTCCACCCCATGTTTCATGTTTGACTCCTCAAGAAGCATGCCCCAACTCATTCCCTGGACAACACCCCGACCAACCCCCGCCCTTTGAAGTCGAGGACAAGTACCACTACAAAGTAGATGACATCCTCAACTCCAAAAAATTATGAGGCTGCACCCACTACCTGGTTCAATGGAAAGGATATGGCCTCAAGAACAGCACCTGAGAACCCCAACAAAACTTGGATGGAGCCTCTGACGTACTCTGGGAGTTCCACCATCAATACTCCAAAACCCTGGGACCCCTGGGACTAGAACCCACAGACAGCATCAGTGGGCTTAAGCCTCGCCTCTGGATTCATGAGGAATTCAACTCCCACCCAGTTTATGCATTCCTATTTCCACTCTCTGTCCCCCACTTCCTCCACTTACATTCACACAGAAGAAGACACAAAAATATATACATCAGGCAAGATATCAGAGCAAGACTATGTACAATAGGGCACCAAGGAGCAAGTCAAAGATCCCCTTACTCCTGCTCCTCCATGATCCACAACACATCCATCTCCTATGCCAACCCCACCGTGACCTCCTCCATGCTCGGTAAGACCTTCCTTGCATCTTCTGCTATCTCCACTCATGACCCTGGCCACAACACGTTTCTCTGGCAGTGCGCAGCCAATAGCCTTGTCAGCTGCCCCGCCCTCAGCCAAATCTCCAGCAGACCCTCTTGCCCAACCCTCCTCAACCCCTCCTGAACAAATGCCACTGCCAACATAGCCTCATCCAGGAGCAATCAATGCTCTTGAGCCCACCCTAGAAACCAAAGTCAGCCCAGAAAAGAATTGATAACATGAAGAGAATGTACAGAGAAGCAACACCCATGTCCCACCAGCTCCTGCATCAACCATTCCTAGCAATACTCCTCCTCTCTCTGCAAGACCTGCAGCTGTCAAGCCAACTCCTAGACCTCCTTTGCCAAGGGAACTTCAAAAGCAGGTGCCCTGAGTCGGCCTCTGTAAGGAGAACGCTTGACGTCTATGGAACTCCTTCCACAGAGTTGGCAATGCAAGAGGCAAGCAAGAGTCAAGCAAGCGCAGAGGTGGGCAGGAGTCAGGCAAGAAGCAAGCAAGGCTAACAGAGAGTCGGACAGCACTAGATAAGCTTACGGTCGGTTCAGTGGATAAGCCAGAAGAACACTGCTATTGTTCAGCCTGAGGATTGTCAGAGGACCAGTCTCCGGACCACATCCAATCCTATTCCAAGCTTAGTCCGACAATATGCCAGCAGATCCAACTGGCCGCTCAGCCCACCCTTTCCTCTTCCGTCTTGTAGTAGTCAGCCTTGATGAGTCATATGCCCAGACCTTACTCAGCATTGATTATTGTTAGTCATACTCCTTTACATACCGGGGCCCAATTAGTAAACAGTATTAGTAATAACACAGCCACTGATGTAGTATATATATGTGGGATAGAACTGAAGAAGACCACTCATCAGGCCATTAGCCTGACACTATTGATGCAAAATGTAGGGTTTGTTGAACTAATCAGAGGGACTCTGATCAGTGTAGACAACTAAACTTTACTTTTGCGACTTTTGTGGGGCTATGACACAGAAACTAACACTTGTAATGAAGTTGTAATAGTTTTTGTAGTTTTGTTTTATTATTGTAATGAACCAAAGTAGTTCACAATATAAATGGTCTTTAAAAGATACCAAAAAAGCGACCCTAATAAAGTCAACTAAATAATAGGCCTAAGTAGTCACACTCCCTGGGGACTCCGAGCCACACAAATGGTTTATTCACTAGATTAACAAAGTTCAAGCTTTGATTTGAGCGAACTTAGTTCACACAAATGTAGGCAATAAGCTTTATTAAAGCTGGTCTGAAGTACTTTACTGATTAGCCTAAGTAGTCCACTTCCTAGAGACCCCAAGCTGCACAGGTTTTTCTTAGCTGGGTCTCCCTTTTCCTTGTCCTATTTATACCCCTTTCCCTGCGCACGGACCATGCGTGATTGGCATGTCCACAGGCCTCCTATTGGTGTAGGTGCTGGTTAAGATTGAGCCGGCCAGGGGTCAATTCAATAAAATTTACTGAATTGAAAGTTTTTGCTTTGGCAGCTAGTTTCAGGCTATTTCTGGCCTCCGGTTTCCATGTTTCCATCATCTAGGACCTGCTAAGGGTCCTTCCATTGTATTTGCGCAGTTCTGGGGAGTCCGGAAGTATCCAGGGAGGCGGGATAGCACTATAATTGAGTGCTGTAGGGCTCCAGAAAGGAAAGTCATGAAGGTTTGATGAAATTGATGCGTTGATTGCAGATCATTATCCAGGATCTTTGATTGATTCCATCAATCCTTAATTTAGACTGATTTTGGTACTTGGATCTTGATCCGAGATTAGATAGTAATAACCTAATCTATTTTGATGGCTGCTGAGTACCATGCTATTTTCAGCTTTATCTTTGATTGCAGATCTCTCCATGATCAAATCAGCTTCTTTTGGCACAGCCACATCTTGCTTATCATTCCCATCAAGATCTTACTCCAGATCATCAATAATTGATTGATGGAAGCCTCGGCTATCACCAATCCATCATTACTCAAAGATTTGTCTATAACTCAACGAATTATGCACCGTTTGACTTTGTTTGACCAGTTTCAGACCCGTCAAGAGGCAGAGAACACTACGGTATGTCCAGCCTACAGGTTTTGGCTGTCTAGTATGTCTGGCTCATGGTTTTCAGCCTTGTTTTTAGACATACTATATATATTTTTGTCTTATACCGTATAATGCTACTGGTTTCAGTGTTCCGCAATGGTGGGCTGCCATATCACCATGCAAGAGTAGAGGGACCCTGGGGGCAAGTCTGGGCTGCTGTGAACTGCTCCGGAGTTACCTCCTTCTCCGTAACCTGGGCACATCCAGCTGCCCTGGAGCAAACAAGGGATGCAAAAGACAAGATGACAAGGGGGTAGGAGGGGACATGGGGGGAAGAATGAGGAAAAAGACAAGTCAAATCTTTTCTTTTTTTTTCTCTTCCTGAAGATCATTGGGGGCTTCTAAATTGCCATCAGCGCTTTTAGATTGCATCAGGACTTCCTTTCACACAAAGAAACTCAGCATGTTCCCATGATTGGCCCGTGCCTCAAAGGGTCTTGGCGCTGAGGGGGAGGTGATGTCATGATCCGCTAATCCTGCAGCCAGCTCCAGACCTTGCTGCCACACCCAGAGGTCTCAGAGAATGACTTCCCCACCAGCCCCATAGCCCCGGACTGATCTCCACCAGTGATCTTACTCCCATGACCATTACTAATGCCACTGTCAACCACCCCAGCCATCACTGAGTGCTTTCAAGAAGTCACACAAACTGTAAGAGCAACCTCTGGAGGCTACGGCTCAGTCACACAGCTGGCAGAGGGAAATCCAAAGTATATATAGGTAATACAACCATAACTACTCACCTGGCAGAGGAAAATCCAAAGAGAACAAGTCTAGGGATTCTCTATGCCAGGAGTGACGCTTCCAAGGCTCCAGAAGCATGGGAAGTAACTATATAGCATGATAAAAGCCACAATAAAATTTATAATCTAAAAAAGGAAAATCTCCAAAAATAATCAAAAACTCGGAAATTGCCATTGCCAGAGGTCATGCACATGTCTCATGTGACTTGCTTAGTAATTTGGAGGCTAGCCTTGAGATGACTAAGCCTCTGGAAGTGTTGGCTACACTTGTTTGAATGATAACTAAAGAACCAGAGCACCTCAAGGGCTGAGAATAGTACTAATAGATAGTGTTGAAAGAATAGAAGCAGTAAAGTAAAAGAGTGACAGCAGAAATATGAAAATAAATAGAGGAAGAATGAAGGAATAAGGAGTAAAAGAAGAGAGAAATGAGCAGTCCCCTGACACAAACCCTCTGGACATCACCAACTCTTCCTGAACATTGCCGGCCTCCTCTGGCAATCATGCCATCACATGCATCACCTGGCCATCATGTTGCCCCCCTCGTGCATCACCACCCCTGGAAGCCCCTGATGTTGCTGCCATCTGATTGCCACCAACACCCGCCACTCTACTTGATTGGAACTGACACCTGCCAGCTTGTATAGAGTTCCAGAGCTGCTGATACGACGGCCCGCCATTGCAGAAACATGGAAAAATATAACATTATTCATGGAGGTACAAAAGAAACATAAAACATGTCTAGAAAATGCTGAAACCTGTAAGCAAGACATGTTTCAACAGCCTAAAATCATAGGCTAGACATACCATAATGTTCCATGCTTCCCGACAATCCTAAAACTGGTCCAAACGTGTAGAACAGTGCACAGATGGTTGAGATATAGGCATAATCTTTGAAAGTCAACGACTTGTTGATGAGAAATGATAGCCAAAGGCTTCTATCAATCAATCAGTGATGATATGGAGTTAGATTTTGATGGAATGATAACCAAGATGTGGCAGTGTCAAAAGAAGTTGATTTGATCATGAAAAAATCTGCAATCAAAGATAAAGCTGAAAATAGCATGGCACTCAGCAGCCATCAAAATAGATTAGATTAATACTATCTAATCTTGGATCAAGATCCAAATACCAAAGTCAGTCTAAATTAAGGATTGGGAATCAATCAAAGATCCCAGATCATGATCTGTGATCAGCACATCAATTCCATCAAACCTTCGTGACTTTTCCTTCTTGGAGCCCTATCAAGGCCTATAATGGTGCTATTCTGCCTTCTTGGGTACTACCAGACACCCTGGAACCGCATGGACACAACGGAAGGACCTTCCGCGGGTCTTGGATGCCAGAATGATGGAACTGGAGGCCGGAACAAGCCTGAAACAGGCAGCCAGAGCAAATTTTACAATTCAATACATTTTATTGAATTGGCACCCAGATGGCTCAAACTTTAGCCTATACCTGGACCAATAGGAAGCCACTGACATGCAAATGACACATGGTCCATGCGCATTCAAAGAGATATAAATAGGGGAAGAAAAGGGGGACCCAACTAAGGAAATACCTGTGCAGCTCGGGGTCTCCAGGGAGTAGACTACTTAGGCTAATCAGTAAAGTACTTCAGACCAGCTTTAATAAAGCTTATTGCCTACATTTGTGTGGCTCGGGGTCCCCAGGGAGTGTGACTACTTAGGCCTATCATTTAGTTGACTTTACTAGGGTCGCTCTTTGGTATCTTTTTAGAGACCATTTATATTGTGAACTGCTGCAGTTCATTATAATCATAAAATAAAACTACAAAAACCATTACAACTTCATTACAAGTGTTAGTTTCTGTGTCATAGCCCCACAAAACTTGCAACAGTAAAGTTTAGTTGTCTACACTGAACTGATTAGAGTCCCTCTAATTTGTTCAACAAACCCTACATTTTGCATCACTGCACTCAGACCTGGAGATTGAGGGGTTGGCCCATGACATACTCACAGGAGTACTTAAGTGGTAGAATAGGGACTTAGTCAGTAGTCTTGCTATTGCATAACACTCACTGTATTGTTGCCCCGTATTTTGATTTGTGCTCTTGAATCTATTTCTGCTTGTGTTTTGTGACTCTGCCTCATATTGTGCCTGTTTCTAACTCCATTTTGTCTTGTGTCTCGTACTTGTCTTGAATCTCTCACCTCATACTCTCTCCCTCTCTCTCTTTTGCAACTCTTTCCTGGTTTAGTCCCAACTTGTGTTTCCTTTCCCTTTGCAGATTCAGATTCTCCTCAAGTCCTGGCCTTGTTTCTAACTACACTCTGGTTCATTTCTTTGTAACTCCTGGCCCAATTCTATCTAATCTTGCCTCCTGCTTGGCTCAAATTGTAGAGCTTGTAACCTTCTCCACCTCACTTCTCTTACTTGACATTGCCTCCGGACTTACCCAAAATCCCCCATGCACTTGCTTCCCATCTCGTGGTTCGCTCTAGAGATCCTTTAAATGCCTGCACCTGTCCTGGAGCATAGCCTTTTACCCCCGAAGCCCTTGTAGGTCCTGGAATTGCACACCGGAGCTATTGCGTCTTCTCATAAGGGTCTTTCCTAGTAGACTGAGCCCCCGCAGTTAGCGGAATCTGATATTACTGACTCAAATGTCACCCAACTGCTACATCAAGAAGGAAGACTTGGATACTGCCATTGCTGCCGCAGTTGCTAACACCATGACACATATTGAGACTATAATCACCACCAGCCTTACTGTTTCTTGTGATATTGCCCTTGCTAACAACCTCTGTCACTTCTGTGGTGAAGTCAGCCACACTATGACATGCGGTTGCTGCTCCACCTTGGAAAACTACATCCGGCAAGGACACATTTGCAGGGCTGCCAACGGCAAGGTAGTACTCCCCTCTAGCGTCATCACCAAACTATCCTGAGCTCAAGTCCTATCAAGAGCAAGTGGATGAATGGCACCAATGGAACCCTGGCAACCTGGTGACTGGCACTCTTACCGGCAATGCCAATCCCAATGCAGAACAAGTGCTACAGCAGCAAATGGTATTAGAAGTAATGCACTTGGATACAGTTAGCAACAACGGCAATCTCACTAAGGATGCACAAATTGAAACTCTGGAACGTGAACTGGCAACTTTGAAACAAGTATTTGATGGCATGGAAATTAAGAAACCCAAGCAGCCATTGACAGGTTACCAACCCTTAGCACCACCCTCTACCAACATGGCTGTACCCACTGCCACTGCTCCAGCACATGTCCCAACGCAGCCAGTCACCCACCATTCTTGACCCAGTCACTAAGCCCATTGCACACATGACAGACGCTAATGCCTCAGCTCTGCCACCTTTGCACCCATACTCTGGTCTTCTCGCTCACTATACTGCTCCTGCCCAATATAATTTTGCTGCAACCAACAAGAGACCTGAAGGTAGTTACCAACCAACAGCTCCCATATACAACATCAAGAAGTTTTTAGCTGCATTATGAAGACACCAGTGACCTTATCAGTAGAGAAACTCTGCAGCATAGCACCAGACATCAGGAATCAAGTCAAAACAGCTGTAACCCCTAAGCGCATGTACAGGCCACAGTCCAAGACGCTCCCAACATTGACAATGCACTACCAGGATTTTCACTTGCTACTAACCCCTTGCTTACCGACACCAATGCTAACCAACAACTTGCCAATGCCACCTCAATAGACCCCATTGAGACTTACATTTGATAAAGGCCATAGTAGACAGCGGCTCCCAGATCATCTTGATATCAGCAGAAGTTGCTAACAACCTAGGCCTCATCTATGACCTGGGTATAGTCCTAAATATGCAAAGCACTAATGGCACAATATATAAGTTGCTTGGACTTGCCAAGAATGTGCCATGCACCATTGGCAACCTCATGTTTTACCTGCAGATCCACATACTATGCTCATCCGCCTATAACATACTCCTTGGCTGACCTTTTGACGTATTAGCATGCTCCATAGTCAAGACTCTCCGATGACAAAACCACCCTAACAATTAGCGACTCAAACTCTGGTATCTGCTGCACAGTGCCGACCTTCCCTAGAAGTCACCAAAAGGAGAAGCTCGCCAAAGCACCAATGTTTACCAACCAGTACCTGTAAGGGTGACCTCCAGAGGTTGCGGTTAAGTCACACAACTGGCAGAAGGAAATCCGAAGTGTATTAGAGACAGTACATATTACAGGGAAGTAACTAATCACCTGGCAGAGGGAAATCCGAAGAGAACAAGTCTAAGGATTCCTCTGCCACGGCGTGGTGCATCAGTACGGGGGCAGGGGCATGAGAACAACTGTACAACATCTCAGAGAAGTCCGACGACTGCAAGGGAGCATCCCGGAGACCTCCGGGATGGCCAGAAAAGGAAGTCCAGGGGGTCCCGGAGATCTCTGGGATGGCCGGAAAAGGAAGTCCCCTGACATCACCCCCCCCTTAGAGTGCGGCGTCTCGACGCACCGGGTAGAACAAGTTGCGGACCGCGTGGTCCACCAGGGAGACAGGGTAGATGCCCCGGATCGTGCGGGGAGCCTCGGGGTGACTACGGTGGAAGTCCTTCACCAGAGCGGGCGCGTGGACGTTTTCGGCGGGTTCCCAGGAGATGTCTTCGATACCATAGCCCTTCCACTTGACCTTGTATTGCAGCTTGTGCCGGAATAGACGGCTGTCGAGGATCTTCTCCACTTCGTACTCTGAGCGGTTGTTGACAATGACTGGAGGTGGCGGAGGCAAAGCTCGTCGACCTGGAATAGGGTCGTCCGGGGCGGGCGAAAGCTTGACCACGTTGAAGACCGGATGGAGGCGCCGCATGCCGGTGGGCAGCCGGAGCCTGTAGGCCAACGGTCCTACCTGGCGCTCAACCACATATGGCCCCAGTTGTCGGTGTGAGAGCTTTTGGAATGGCCTAGTTGTCGCGATGTCAGAGGCATCCAGGTAGACTCGGTCTCCTGGCTTGTACTGGGGGGTCAGCAAGCGTCCTCGGTCGTAATAGCGGGCCATGTCGTCCTTGGCCTTGGTCAGGGCCTCCTCCGCCTCCTCCTGTGCCTTCCGCATACGGTCAACAAACTCATTGACCGTCTCGTTCTCCGATCGTCGTGCATGCGGTTTGAAGCCCATCCGGGGGTGCCTGCTGGTGTCCAGAAAGAACGGGGAGTGCTGCATGGAGGCGTGGACGCAGTTGTTGTACTGGAACTTGGCCTCCGGGAGGAGTTTGTCCCAGTCGTCCTGCCGCTCGTTGCAGAAGAGCCAGAGGTACTGTTCCAGTTCCTGGTTGACACGTTCAGTCTGGCCGTCGGACTGCGGGTGGTAGGCGGTGGAAGTGTGGAGCTTGACGTGCAGGAGGCGATAGAGCTCCCGGGTGAAGTCTGCCATGAACTGGGGGCCCCGGTCGGAGATGTAGGCATCGGAGAGGCCGTGGAGCTTCCAAACGTTCTTCCAGTACAGGTTGGCTGCGCCCATTGCCGAGCAGGTCGTGTGTGTTGGAATGAAGTGAGCTCGCTTTCCATACAGGTCGACCACAACCATCACTGCGTCGTATCCGTGCGTGTCTGGAAGTTCCACAATGAAGTCGACGGAGGCCACACTCCAGCGCGCCGCAGGTGTCGGGAGGGATTGCAGATGGCCTGTCGGGGGGCGCCGGTGTGGTTTTGTCCGGAGGCAGAGGTCGCAGGTGCTGGTGTAGGAGCCGATGTAGCGGGACATCTGGGGCCACCAGTAGTTCTGCGAGACCAGCTCCAGTGTCTTCCACCTACCAGGATGCCCCGTGACACGGGAGTCGTGGTGCTGCTCAACAATGCGCCGACGGAGCTCCGGGTTGTTGGGCACATATATCCGCCTACGGAAGGTGAGGAGGCCGTCCTGCAGGCCCCACTCGTCCGTGCGTACCGACTTTGTACTGGAGGGGCGCCCCAAATGTAGCCCTAGCGCAGCTTTGGCAACCGAGTCTTCCTGTAGACCTTCCTGGTTTCCCCGACGTATGTCCCGGAGAATGTTGACCTCATCTCCCTGTACAGCTACCCCTTCCAAGGCACAAATGGCAAACAGCTCCGGGCGGAGAAGGGTGATGTTATCGTTATCTGGGCATCGGGCTTTTCCATGCTCCGGCCTGGCTTGTGGTGCAGCGTGAAGTCGAAGTTGGCAAGGTACAAAGACCACCGGGCCTGGCGATGGTTCAGCTTCTTGGCCGTCCGGAAGTGTTCCAGGTTCTTGTGGTCAGTCCAGACTTCAAACTTGTGGCGGGCCCCCTCGAGGAAGTGGCGCCACTCCTCCAGCGACCGGATGATTGCGAGCATCTCTTTGTCGTGGATCTCGTAATTTTATTCCACGGCGTTGAGGCTCTTGGAGTAGAAGGCAACGGGGTGCCACTTACCATCCTCCGGAGACTGCTGGGATAGGACTGCACCGGTTGCAAAGTCGGAACTGTCGGCCTCGACGCGGAAGGGTCGGTCGTCATCCGGGAAGAGCAGAACGGGCTTGGACATGACGGCAGACTTGAGGGCGTTGAAGGCCTGCTGCTCCGCATTGCCCCAGGTCCAAGGGACATCCTTCCCGGTGAGGTCAAAGAGGGGACGCGCGTGGTAGGAGAAGTCCTGGATGAAGCGCCGGTAGAAGTTCGTGAACCCCAGGAAGGCTTGTACTTCCTTCTTGCTCCGGGGCTCCGGCCACTGCATCACGCCAGCCACCTTCACCGGGTCCATCTCCGCCATGCCCTGGGAGATGATAAGTCCGAGATACACACGTCTGCTTGAACTCGCACTTCTCCGGCTTGAGGTACAACTGGTGCTGGCGGAGATGGTCCAGGACGATCCGCGTGATCCGACGATGCTCTTCTAGCGTCTTGGTATAGATGAGGATGTCGTTGAGATACACACAGACCACTCCGTCCGCGATCAGGTCCCGGAAAATGTTGTTCATCATGGTCTGGAAGGTGGCGGGGCTGTTGGTGAGT
>QLOM01002917.1:0-24410 GCA_003313785.1 Termitomyces sp. MG148 | reverse complement strand
ACTTATCAGAATTTTCCAACCAAATTTGTCTATCAAAACACTAGGAATATAAAGGCTTGGAAGAGGAAGGACAGGGAAATAGCCATTGGAAGGTGTACTTTGCTTCACCCAGGCAGGAGGAAAGGTTTTACCTCAGGATGCTCTTGACAATTGTGACCAATGCAACATCATGGGCTGATCTCAGAACAGTCAATGGACATGTCTATCCCACTTACAAAGAGATGCAGGATGAAACCAATTATGATGTTGAGGAGCTGAAAACAAGGCAAAGTTCAATGCTCAACAGCTGCAGAAATTCAATGCTGTTATGGCCTCTGTGGACAACAATTCCTGCTCTAGACACATCCATTGCCAATATCAGAAGAGGTACCCAGTTATCTCAGCTCCTACAACACACCAAAGTTATCATCTGGGATGAAGTCCCAATGCAGCACAAAAATGTCATTGACTCTGTGGATTGTGCTTTCAGTGTCTTGAAAGACATTCCTTTTGGTGGAATCACTGTGGTCTTTGGAGGGGATTTTTGTCAAACCCTTCCAATCATTCCAAGGGGACTCAGGCAGCAGATCATTGCTGCTTCACTTAAAAGAGGAGGCTTTGGGATCACATTCAAGTTTATTACTTGGCTCAGAACATGAGATTGGAGCAGACTCCTGACAACATTGCTCATGCAGCATGGTTACTGGAGGTTGGTGCTGGAAGAGGCCTGGGTCCTGGGGAAACACTTCAACTTCCTGCCACAATGATCTGTCATGACAATTCTATCACTGGATTGATTTCTTCCACTTATCCTAATATTGATCATCCTCAAAATGATCAGTACAGTTCTGCAGAGATTTCCAGGAGAAGAAAAGATCTTGCAGAGTGCAGACTCTGTTCTGTCAGATGATGGAAATGCCAATGACCTTGCAATGTATCCTATGGAATATCTCAACTCTTTAGCCAGTGGATTGCCTTTGGCCAAATTGGCTTTGAAGATTGGTGTTTCTGTCATGCTGCTCAGAAATCTTGATCAAACCAAGGGGCTTTGCAATGGAACAAGAATGATTGTCACCCAAATCAGAACAGTCCTCAAGTGTCACCTTACTAGTGGAGATGCCAAGTTTGCAGGTTCTACTGTTTTTATTCCAAGAATCAATCTTGATGCCTCTGAGGATTTGCCAATTCCACTGCACAGGAGACAGTTCCCAGTTTGACTTTGCTTTGCTATAACTATAAACAAGTCTCAAGGGCAATCAGTCAAACATGTTGGATTGGATAGGTCACCTGTGTTCTCATGGACAACTTTATGTAGCCCTTTCTAGATGCACATCAAAGAACAGGATCAAAGTGATTTTGTTGCCAGACAATACAACTCATACAACTTCCAATATTGTATATCAAGAAATCTTGAATGGTTTACAGCTGTAAATAGAATTTGTTACATGTATATCTTTTGTAGTGTATATTTGAATGATAAATATTGTAATCATCTTAAAACACAAGTATAAGAGTCAATGATGTCAATACAAGTAAAACAGAAGACAGTGACTTTAGGGCAGGTTTTCAAGTTGACTGAACAAATTGAAGTTGAGGTCAGATTTAAGCCTTGAGATGGCTTTAGGCCTTAACCAAATGAATTGAGGTTGAGGCTGGATTTAAGCTCTATTGTTTTGACTGCCCTTCCTCAGCTTTTCGAGGAGTGAGCTCTTCTCACTCTCAACACTCTACCTGCATCTCCCATTGGTTTATCTACCACCATAGAGCACTGCTTTTTTGCCATGGATAAGAGTAAAGGGCAAGCCCTTGAATCTGCTGTAGGTTCTTCTTTGGTCCTCATTGGAGTCATGTTAGTTTTTGACTCAAACTGCATTTGAGGAATGGTGCCAACCAGTGTGAAGACTATTCCAGCACAATCTCTTTGCCATCCTATCCCTGCAATGAAAAATGACCTGGCTCATGCCTTAGCAGCTCTTAGGGCTCCCATTACTGTGCATGCTTTAGTTTTTCTCCTGGTTTTTTTCATTCATGTTTTATCACCAGTTTTTTCCAGCCAAACTCACCTCTTTTATTCCTTCACCATGTACCCATTGCCTTCATTCTAACAACTCTGCCTGGAGAGCTGGCATGGATGTTCTCACTGGTAAGGATACCATCTGCCTTGCCAACTATCCCACTTGCCAACGTGCCCTTGAGGAGCAGGGTCTAGTAAGTCTCCACCCATTCCCTGATTGCTGCTTATGGTTCTCATGCTCCAAGTAGTGTGACTCTTGCATAATCAAGAACATTGACCACCTCTGCTGGTACCCAGGCCCCCACCATCTCTGCCATCTATGTACAGTAGTGGCCAAACACTGTACTTGGTCCAGGGCAGGCTTATATAACTGTAAAGCCATCAGTCATGATATCGTAAGTGTAGCCCTCTATGTCACCCATGTCTGTGCTGCTCAAGAGTTCCTCCAAAGCCAAGGCCAGGGCCAGAAAATTGAACAAGGCTTCATGACCACTGCTGATGTGCAGGCCTGGCCTCTTCCCTTCTTGAAACATAAACATTTGGCTATTAAATCCACACCAACATTCTTCTAATAGGAATGAATATACTCCTCCTTCAAAACAATTCCACAGTAGCTCCATGCCCTCTGCAGGGCTCTCAACTCATATTTTCTAATTCTGTTGATGACAAAAAGTTGCTAAGCACTGTTCAGGTGGATGATAAATTTAGTGCTTTACAAATGAGTAACATTGGGCAGTTGCTAGTTTTGAGAGAGTCTTGGGCAGAGTCTTAGAAGCCTAGTCTTTTTAGTGGAGGTGAACTTGGAAAAATAAAAGTGTTGCTTAGCAATCTAAGCCAAAAGTTTGTGAGGCGTTGATAGCGTCACAATTTTCCTATAAGCAGAATTTTAACTTGTTGCAAGTCTTTAGAATTTAGTTAGAAAGCTATAGGTGTGACTGATAATAAGCAAGAAATCTTTTGTGATTACCACTCAGTATTCCCAATGCTAATGATACCTGTATTAAGTCAGGGTTTGGAAGTTGGCAGCAGAAAGTAACAAGGTGCCATCAGAAAGTTGCTCAACGCTGTTGGAAAATTGCTAGATGCTGTTGGAAAGTTGCTAGACACTGTTAAAAAGTTGCTAGACACTGTTAGTATTCTTTATATGATCTCTAAGGGAGAAAGTTGTTGTTTATTTCAAGTTATGGTACAGTTTTTATAGTACTTTCTGGAGGTAGGCAGTAACTTTCTACCTTAAACATTACCTCTTTCTGCTCCATCTTCTGCTTTCCATTCTGTTGATAAGCTTTTGGCTGAGCTCAGTGCACTGGTGCTATTTTTAGTGTTTTATGTTTTGCAACTAGCAGGGATCAAACTCAGGCTACAGGATGCGATGTGTGGGATCACAAGACTTAGCAACCACAGGACCTTGACCACCTGACTTAGTGGTCATATGACAAGCCACTGGTCACATGGCAATCATGAGACTTAGTGACTGTGGACCTTAGCAACTACATGACGTGGTAATCACCTGATGCTCACTTGACTTTAGCCTTCTCTTTCAGGTCTCTGATCAGTGATAGCCGACTCTAGGGCTTTTAGTGACACCTATCAAAACCAAGTGCTTCTCAAAGATCTGACATTAGATCACTTTAGCAATGCTTATGGCTTATCCGACGCTTAGCAACTTACTTGAAACAGGCCCTTTGATAGTTTCAGGCCTTAGCAACAGTCTCCACCCATTTGATCTTATTCACTGCTAGGATGTTGGGTTAGCACTTGCCGACTGGACAAACACCATTGCTTAGCAACTTTCACGTTCCATTGTACTTGTCATTATTTTTCTTGATTGATTAATTAGCAACTTTTTAGTTAAATTAACATGGTAACTTACCATCTATAAATACTGTACATATTTTGTCTTAGCCATTATTGAATCATACACTCCACAGTTCCAATCACATTTCAGTGCATTCTAAGTCCTCAGAGTCACTAAGTAATACAGTCTTGCTGATTTTGCTTTACCAACTTCTCTTGCTGACTTTTGTGTTTATGGTGCCATATGGGCACACTATTGCCAACGTTTACATTGCTAGAGTTTTTACCAACTTCTAGCACCCTAGTGCCTCGTGGGGCACGGTGGCTCAGCTGGCACCATCGTGCTCCCGAGGGGGTACCGTTACTCCCAAGTGGTCTGGGGTTCAAACCCTGGCTGCGCCTACCTGGACACACTTTAGACACCACGTGGGTTATTTCAACGCCGCCGGGAAGCCACCGCCCGCACGTGTTGACTAGGGAGGCTTTGTTGTGCAGGCCGTAATTCGGGTGACCAATCAACACGTGACTTGAGGAAGCAATGTGACCACTGCACTCTTGTCCAAAACAGGAAAAATAGTTAGGGTTGCCCAATGGGACGGAATTGGGAGAGGTTAAAACTCGCTTACCAAGCGTGTCCTAGTATGGGTGGGTGGGAAAAGAAGGTGTCAATAGTTCGATCAGGCTGCCGACGTAATGTGTGGTCCATCGGATGCGGCCGGCACGGCTGTTGAGGTCGGAGTGTGAAGGATTTGATCAGTTGCTCATCGCATAGCGAAGCCGGCTTAGGTGCTCAGCTAATGAACTAGCAGGCGGCAAGCTGTCATCACGGAGCGCTCAGCTGGCGCATACCGTCGCGGGTTCCGAATCTTGGGATCGATCTCCGGAAGATACCATCCGGGTGCAGGGGGGGTTTATAGTTCAAGTGGAGGCCTTGCTGGGAGTCAGGGTTTAGAGGGAGCCGGGGTTTGCCTCGGCGTCGGGTAATGCCTACACCAACCTGGCACCGGTAAGCATTGCCGAGAGTAGATGGGTTAACAGAGAATGGGGACAGCACGTTAACGGCGGATAAGTCGGGACTTTAATATAGAGAAATACCATACCTAGCTATACCGCGTGACCTAGGACACTAGTACCCATGCATTGCGAGTAAAAATAGGTCTAAAAATAAAAATGCATCATCATCATCATCACCCTAGTGCCTCACAAGCTTGCAGCTTAGATTGCTAAGCAACTCGTTTATTTCTCTAAGTCCAAATCCCACTAAAAAGACTAGGCTTTTAGGACTTTGCCCAGGACTTTCTCAACACTAGCAACCGCCTGATGCTACTCATTTGTGAGGTGCTAAGTTTACCATCAACCAGGACGGTGCTTAGTGACTTTTGGGTGTCATCAAATTGAAGCCTATCGCAAGAGACTTTAGGGCAGAATTCCACCAGAAACCTGTCTTCAGCGCCAGCGCCGCCTTCTCAACCAGTCAGCAGGCACTTTTGAATTTTTACACTAATTTCCTTCTATACCACAGTTACCTGGAGCTTTACTTTGCCATACTCTCATGCAGGAACTTGTCGACGCCTCAGCCAATCTTACAGTTGACAACATTAGCAATCTCTTTTTCTGCCAGTTTGACTTCAAACCCACCATTCCTAAACATCAAACACCTCTTGCCAACTTAGCTCAAGGGTCGCCAAACTTACTCCTCCATTATCTCAGCTATTCAAAACACAAACATCTACACCACCACCATCACTAGTACACTCACTGATCCCAACATCACTGACTCAACGCTTACTGACCACCATGGAGGCAGCTGTTTAGTGCATGCCACCTCACAACTACTTCTCAGCCCTAAAATTGGAGGAAACTAAATCACAGGAACTCCCTCAGTACTTTAAGGAACTAGAATACCTCTTTTGTGACTGCGACATTACCAACCACACTCAAATGAAGGAATACGTGGCACAATATGTATCATACAACATGGCAGAAACTTGGACTGGACTTTGGGAATTTAGCACTCTTGTTTCTGTCCTAGCAACCAACCCATAGGACTCCCAGCCTTGGTGACCTACAAGGAATGGAAAGCGGCAGTAATCTGACTCTACCGAGGTGCTAAGGAGTCTACCAGGTATACAGTAACTGAACTCCAAAAGCTAGTACAGGAAACATTTAACAACGGTATTTACACACTTGGCACCCTCTCTACTTACTACAGGGACTTTCAGAGGATTGCTAGATGGCTACTGCAAAATGGCAAGCTCTATTGCAACAAAGAACGTTGCTTATTCCAGCAAGGTATTCCCATGTTGCTATGGTCATGGATTGCTAGGCACCTCAAAATCTTACAGCTCAACCACCACTCCAAGAAACCCTACAATGTGGATAACATCTTTGAGGCAGGCAAATGGATGTTGAAAGGTATGAACACTGGCGTGAGCGTCTCTCATCCTGCCCTAACTCCTGGCATGATTCCTGTTGCTGCTGCTTCAATTGCTCCACTACCAACTCAAATGACACTTGACCGCTACATCAAGAAGGAAGACCTAGATACTGCCATTGCTGCCGCCGTTGCTAATGCCATGATATGTATTGAAACTATGATCACTACAAGCCTTACTGTTTGTTGTAATATCGCCTCAGCTAACAACCTTTGTTACTTTTATGGTGAAGTCAGCCACACTATAACACGCAATCATTGCTCCACCTTGGAAAACTACATCCAGCAAGGACGCATTTGCAAGGCTGCCAATGGCAAAGTAGTACTTCCTTCTGGTGCTATTATACCAAACTATCCCAAACTCAAGTTCTATTAAGAGCATGTGGATGAATGGCATTGACAGAACTCTGGCAACCTGGTAATTGATACTCTTACTGATAATACTAATCCCAATACAGAACAAGCACTATAGCAAATAGTATTAGAAGTAATGCACTTGGACATGGTTAGTAACAATGGCAATCTCACTAAGGACGCACATATTGAAACCTTGGAACATGAACTGGTGACTTTGAAACAAGTATTTGATGGCGTGGAAATTAAAAAACCCAAGCAGCTATTGACAAGTTACCGACCCTTAGTGCCATCCTCTACTAACACGTTTGTACCCACTGCCACTACCCCAGCACATGTCCTAATGCAGCTAGCCGCCTCTGCTGTTCCCGACTCAGTTGCCACACTCATTGCACACATGACAAACACTACTGCCTCAGCTCCACTGTCTTTGCACCTGTACTCTGGTCTTTCTGCTCATTATACTGCTCCTGCCTAACATAATTTTGCTGCATTTGACAAGTGATCTGAAGGTGGTTACCGACTGATAGCCCCCGTATACAACATCAAGAAATCCAACCATGTTTTTAGCTGCATTATGAAGACACCAGTAATCTTATCAGTAGAGGAACTCTGCAGCATAGCGCCTGACATCAGGAATCAAGTCAAAACAGCTGTAACTCCTAAGCGCATCCTACAGATCATGGTCCAAGATGCTCCTGACATCAATGATGCACTACCAAGATTTTCACTTGCTACCGACCACTTACCGACATCGACGCTAACCAACAACTCGCCAATGCCACCTTGATAGACCCCGTTGAGACTTACATTTGATTGCTAGCGCCAAGAGAAGACCCTTTTACCCAATTCACATGCGCTAATGCCCTCTTTGAATTTGGACCCAAACAAGTTGCCACCCAGCAAAACTTAGTAAAGGCGCTACATGAAGCTCAGCCCCTTGTTCTCATTGACTACCAGTTGCCAGACCCTGTTATACTGGCAGTTGACACCTCATGCATTGCCATCAGTTTCTTCTTGTGTCAATGTCTTAGCAACAATCGGAAACAGAAGTGCTACAACCGCTTTGAGTCAATCATGCTAAACAACAGGGAGTCACGCTACAGCCAGGCCAAATTGGAACTCTATGGTCTTTTTAAAGCCTTTTAGATGCTAAGAATGTATTTCATTGGCATACAAAAACCTTATTGTGGAAGTAGACGCTAGGTACATCAAAGGTATGCTACAGAACCCTGACATACAGCTCTCTGCCAGCATGAATTGCTGGATAGTCACTATCCTCATGTTTCACTTTGAACTAGTACACATCAAAGGCACCTTTTATGGACCTGATGGACTTTCCTGACAACCCTTACAGCCTACCAACCCTTTTTCCAACCGAAGCAATGACGACGTCTTTAGTGACTGGATAGACTGACTCCACGAGCTCATGCACCTACAGCTCCCTATTCATCTCCTTCATAGCAACCAACCTACCAACCTGCTAGCACTTACTTGCACTCAATCATTTCTTACTAATCAATTTGCTTTACTGCTCTTCTCATGTTCTTTACTGCTAACATTACTGACAAGTTGCCAATTATCAAAAGAGTTGAAAAATCCAAGCCCCTTAGAAAAAACAGCACTGACTTTGCTTATGACTCAGTACCCAGGAGCATTAAAGCTCAAGCAGATGACGCACGCTTAGACACCATAAAAGACTGGTTGAACTCACTTAAGTGACTTGATCACCTTAGCAACGACAAATACACCACTTTAATATATTATATCATCAACTCAACCTTGGCAACGCAATAAAGATGGTGCACACAAACTCGTGGTGCAGCCTAGCGACCAACTTAGGATCTTACGTGCTATGCATGACAACTTAGGCCACAGGGGACTGTATACCACATGTGCTATACTACTGGAACGTTTCTGATGGCCTCACGTGCGAGCTGATGTTGCTTGATATGTAAAGACTTGCCATCTCTGCCAGATTCAGCAAACTCGCCAATTGCTCATCCCGCTGATGGTTGCTATGCCAGCGCCTCTCTTCAGTAAGATCTATATCGACATGATGCACATGCCCAAGTCAGATTGCTACAAGTACATCATCCAAGGTTGCTGCTTGCTAGTGCACTTGCTTGAGTTTAGAATGCTCCAACGAGAAGACATGGACACTATAGCTAAGTAGTTGTTTGAAGACGTCATCTGCCGTTGGAATGTGCTAAAAGAAATAGTTACTGACAATGGCACTCCCATCATCAAAGCACTGACCTACCTTGCCAAGAAGTACAACATCCACCACATATGCATTTCTGGTTACAACAAGCACACTAACAGTCTTGTGGAGCGCCTTCACTTTGATGTGCACCAAGCTCTCTTCAAGGTGGTAGATGGCGATGAGTCTAGGTAGAGTGAAGCAACCTACTTTATCTTCTGGTTGAAAAGAAAGAGTAACTATACGCAAGCACATGAGTTGCTCACCTTATTATGCAGTGACTGGCACTCACTCCCTACTGCTTGCCAACATCATTGAAGCGACATATTTGCAACCAGCACCCAACTCCCTACTGTCTACTACCAACCTCATTGCTCGACGTGCCATTGACTTACAATGACAAAATGAAGACTTATTGCGCTTATATGAGACAGTATTTAGTGCCAGATGGAAAGCAGCGCTAAGGTTTGAAACAGACCACAGTGCAACCATCAAAGACTACAACCTTAGCCATGGGTTGCTAGTGCTCATGAGAAACTCCAAAATAAAGACCACTCACAACAAAAAAATGTGCCCTCACTACTTGGGGCCATTGGTAGTTATTTCTTGTAACCGTGGAGGTGCTTACATCCTTTGTGAACTAGATGGGTCAGTACTGCATAGGCCAGTTGCTGCCTTTTGACTACTCTCTTACCTCGCACATGATCACATACTTCTACTGCTTGAAGTGCTAGACATTGATACTGCCAAGCTCAAAGAACTTAAAGAAACCAACTTATTGGATGACAACAACTTGCTACCTGAAGAAGAAGACTAAACTACCGCTTGCTTTTTTCACTGACTCTCTTTCTCTTTACTTACTTATTGTTTATTATACAGACATTTTACTTTATCTCAAGACACAGCACTAGCAACTTTGATTTGCCTGGTGCCTTGTACAACTCTTCACAAGGGTTTTTTGCCATGATGATCTACTGAGCGTTCCCTTAAAAATCCAAGTTGCTACAGAACCACTTTTGCTAAGTCTTTTTCTTTTACAAGTCCTTCAAAACCCATGTTTCCTTACTATACACACAGACTTTCTTACTACTGTTTCTTACCACACACAAATTGCAAGTCTCAAAATCTTTATATTATATTTTTTCACTGCTATGAGTCCATCTATGTACGACAATGCTAAATGTTCAAAATTTTACAGGCACTAGCAATTAGGCCTGGTCATGGTCAGCAGAGAAGGAGAAGGGTAGGAGCAGGAAGAGGTCTTCAGCCTGGACGTTGTTCTGCTTTTGCCAGGCTAGCGCTTTCTTGCAGTCCTGCTGGTACTGCCTCAAAATAGTGACGCTGCGTCCCAGTGTCCTCCGCCTCATCCTCATCTCTGCCATTTTGTTATCCACCGCTCTCATCTCCCATGCCATTACCAACTCCATCCCAGCTGCTTGTTTCATGAACCTCTCTAGCTCCTCTGGCAATCTCATACCAGTAATGGAGTAAAGAAGCTCTTCACCCAACCAGTCAAAGTTGCCACCAATCACTCTTGAGGCGGGAAGTGGGGTCCAGCATGAGTCCATCCTAGCAACTGGAGCAGGACGTTTAACTTGTTCATGGTCCTCATTGCTAGAGGACATTTCACATGCAGTTGCTAGCTGAGAACATGGGTTGGTTAGCAATACCCAGCGCCTAGAGAAGAGTTTTACCTCCTCCTTTCCTTCTTCTTTCCTCCTTCTCACCTTTTTCTTCCTTGATCTCTTCTAGCAAGTTGCCAGTGCTAAGAGGCAGGGTCTCCACTAGTCGAGAAGCAATCTCCTCCAAGTCACTAGCAACTGGAGGAGAGGGAGAATGCTTAACAATGCAAAATCAGTTACTGACTAAGAAACAACCAAGTGACACTTACCAAGTCTTGCTAGGCCTAGCGACAGAAGACGGCCTGAAGAACTCCGAGTCTAGTTCTGCTAAGCATGTAGCTGCCAAACAATTGAATGAAGGACCAGATAGCTCATGTTTGGCTGAGGTAAACTGGACATAAAGGTGCTTGGCCTCCTTGGAAGAACCCAGAGGAGAACCAGCTCTCTTGCCAACAGGGCGCTCCTCAAGCAACTCTCCTCCCACTTCTACCGACTTGTCCTGCTCTACCACTTTTCCCTTGCCCTTGTCTTTTTCCTCCCTCTTCGGCAGCCAGCTATTAGTTGGCATGGTAGTTCCTCTTTGAGGAAGCAGCAAGGACGCTGATAAGCCTTTGGCTGAGCTCAGTGCATCAGCACTATTTTTAGCAACTTATATTTTGCAGCTAGCAAGGATCACACTCAGGCTACAGGACATAACACGCAGGATCACAGGACTTAGCAACCACTTGACTTGGCAGTCATATGACAATCTACTGGTCACATGCCAATCACGAGACTTAGCAACCACAGGACCCTTAGCAACCACCTGACTTGGTGATCACCTGCCACTCATCTGACTTCAGCCCGGCCCCCTTTCAGGTCACCAATCAATGATAACCAATGCCAGGGCCTTTAGCAATGCTTATCAAAACCCAGTGCTTCTCAAAGATCCAATGTCGGATCACTTTAGCAATGCTTATGGCTTATTTGACGCTTAGCAACTTACTCAAGACAGGCCCCTTGATGGTTTCAGGCCTTAGCAACAGTCCCCATGCATTTGGCCTCTTTCACTGCTAAAATGTTGAGTTAGCGCTTGTTGACATGACAGATGCCGTTGCTTAGCAACTTTCACGTTTCATTGTACTTGTTATTATTTTTCTTGACTGATTAATTAGCGACTTTTTAGTTTAATTAACACAGCAACTTAGCACCTATAAATACTGTACATATTTTATCTTAGCCAGCATTGAATCATACGCTCCACAGTTTAGATCACATTCTAGTGCATTTTAAGTCCTCAGAGTTGCTAAGTGATACAGTCTTGCCGACTCTCTCTTATTGACTTTTGCCAACCAACTTTTGTACTTATGGTGCCATACGGGCATACTATTGCCAAATGTCAAACGTCGCTAATGTTCTTGCCAACCTTTAGCACTCTAGCGCCTTGCAGGCTTACAGCTTAGATTGCTAAGCAACTCATTTATTTCTCTAAGTCCAAACTCTACTAAAAAGACTAGGCTTTTGGAACCCTGCTCAGAACTCTCTCAACACTAGCAACTGTCGTCATAAAAGCAGATTCCGAGGGTAGGGAGCTTTTTTGAAGGCCTCTGCGCACCAACGTCGTCACCCCCTGTGCCTCCCCACGTGCGATCTCGGGCCGTTCGCTGCATGGTGCCAAAGTTTGGCAGATGCTGTGCTGGGAACAGTAGGGTCCGCAGGTTTCACGTTCAGTGAGTTGTTGTCACACTCTCTCACATCAGTCATCCAGGCACAGGTGAGCGCATAGTCGCTCTCTCACCACATCTTGTCGTCTCACAGCGTCCATGCAGAGTCCGCGTCCTTTAAAATTATTATATTTCCAGTTTAATTCTATCTTACCGCTACTCTGCATGGTGAGACACAACGAGCACCCCTCGATGAGTGACACTCATCTCTCACCCCAGATTAATCGGACTTGATTTGTGTTAAGGCTATAGCCGATTCAAGAGTCCGATTGTCTATAGTACGCCCAATTTGTCACTGGTAATGACAGAGGCACTCACCCGTCCATTTATTCTACATTAGAGTTCACTCCGTATTGTCAATTTTTTCATTCATATTATCTTGTCCCTTGCATCAAATATCTTCCATGAGTAATGAACCGTCCTCTTCTCAACCGGCTTCGCTCGCTTTGCAACAAGCCCAACATCACGGAGCTTTTTTGGCCCTTATCGAGCAAATCAATAGTCGCATGTCTCCAGAACATAGACCCTTTGCTGAACGCATTTCTAGTCCATCCCCTTCAACAGTCGACCCTACCAATAGGGTCCGAGACCATGCGGAAGAGTGTCGGAGGTTGGTTGATGAAATCGTCGACGGTTCTAGGTCCTTTGACAGTTTCACTGAGGGCCTCAAGCTATTGGGGCTTTCCTCCTTGGAAGCAAATGACTACTTTGATGAGGTCCAGCAGCGCATCAATATTCGACGCAAAGAGAAAGGGAAACATCGCGAGACTTTCCCACATGATCCTACCCCTGAGAGATCGGATGAGGAGGGATCTGCCATCAGGCACCATTGCAGCGCCACTATCTCTGAATCTGAGAGGATCCAACAGGATCACCTGCGAGCTGTTGAAGCTGCGGGATGGTCAAAGCTTTGAGCAAAGCTGGATCGCCTCAAGGAACCAGACGAACGACATCCTTTGATCTCCCTTGACCAAATTGCTGACATTCTGGGTCAGCCTAAGATCTCTTTGCACGTATCCGGAATACCGCCATCAGTGCTCGTGGCTGCGCCTCATCTTGCACATCTCCAGAATAAAGTCTCAGCCAATCCGTATATCGCTGAAACCTGGCATTTGCGTCAGGAGTTCGCCAAGGAATCTGCGCTTGATCCGCTTATCATCCTTGGGCAAACCCAGCGTCTTAAAGACCCGATTTCACACGCAATGTGGAAACTCATCATTCTTGACCATTACGTTGATTTTGAAAAACTGTACGCATCTCTGGACAGGGGCTATGATCATCATGATGAAGCTAAAGACTTTGGCGCTGGATTCTCTCTTGTCAAGAAGGATGTCGCTACTGCAAAACGTCCGGTCCGCTCTGAATCCGACTGGACCCACGTTTTTGACGCCTGGGCGGCTGCCGTTATTCTCTTCTACCCGCATCGCGAGGATGAACTTCTTCTCTACAGGACAAAGATTGTGGAGTTCTGCCGTACCATTCCGAACAGGGCATCGATTGCTATTCAGTTCGATTGTGATACTTGTGATTGCTACGCTCGCAATCCTTTTAGGATGGACAATCAAAACGAGCTTCACATTCCTTTCTTGGCTCAGGTCCTTTCAGTTTCTTCTTCTCCTCAGATCGGGACAAAACGCAGCATGGGCTCGCCTTCTCAATCTCGCAAGAGAACGGCTACGATCTGCCAGAACTGGAATCTTGGGTTCTGTAACTCAGATCCGTGCCCCGGCAATCACAGGCATCACATCTGCAGCGAGTGCAGGGGCGGACACAGGGCATGCGACGTCAAAGAATGTCACTCCAAGCTCAAACTCAGACAACAGCAGTACCACACAAATCTCAGCCTCGATGCTTAAATCGTCCAATGCTATCTCTCAGGGCCCACGTTCAATTCTCTCGCAAGGCATGAAGCGTCCTTTGTCGAGCGTCGGAGGCTCTGCAAAGGAACTTTGTTTTTGCAGGGGTTTTGTCTAGAACCAAGATACCTCCCCCACGACTTCTCCGGCTGCCTTGGATACTGGAACCGCGCCACCTCTTCCCTCTCCTCCGCAGCATCTTGTGAACGACCCTAGGATAGCGTTAGCATTAGCGAAAGTTGGCGAATTCACATGCGTTGAAACTCCATTCAATGTTGATAAGTTTGAGCGCATGCTTTGGAATCATCCGAACCAGCCGTTTGTTAAGTCTGTTATGAGAGGGTTGCATGAAGGCTTTTGGCCTTTTGACGAGGGCAACTGGTTCAAGGACGACGACGAATCCATTTCAAATTATTCTTCAGACAAACCTGATCTAGACGCAATCCACACATTTTGAGACAAAGAACTTCAGGAGGGTCGTTGGACAAAGGTTGATAACCTAGACAACCTTCTTCTTGGTATGAAATCCTCACCTCTATTTGTTGTCTGGCAAAAAGGGAAGGCCAGGGTGGTCACTGATCATTCAGCGTCCGGATTGAACGATGGTATCCCTCGTCACGATGCCAAAGTCAAGTACGACGACATGAGGACGTTTGGTCAGGCTTTACACAATGCGAAGCAATCCTTCCTCAATAAAACATTGGTCTCATGGAATTCTGATGTCACGAGCGCCTTTTTGAACCTACCAGCACACCCAATTTGGCAACTCCGTCAGTTTATCAACATCGATGGTGTCTGGTATGTTGTCCATTGCCTTGTCTTTGGCAATCGCGCTTTGCCTCGCTGTTGGTGCACCGTGTCTGCGCTTATGTGCTGGATCGGTGTAAAAAAGCTCGACATCAAAGACCTTCATGTCTTCATGAATGATTTCTTTTCATGGGATCACGCGTCAGATCTGGTAATTTATAAAGGTCAAGCTCGGCCTAGGCTCCAAACTCAACTTCTTGTCTTCTGGGATGAGATCGGCTGTCCGTGGGAGGACAGAAAGCAAGTATATGGAGAAGTCCTAAAAATCATAGGATTCTGGATTGACATTAATCAGGGAACCATCACACTGACAGATGATTCGATTCAGGATATTGTCACAAGCATCTGCGCCTTCTTAGATACACCCTTGCGTCGCCTGACGCTGCGCTCTTGGCAACGTCTAGCGGGACACATTAACTGGTTGCTTAACGTCCTCCCCTGGGGTTGTCCGGCCTTAACCAAAATGTATCAGAAAATGGCAGGCAAGTCCACGTCTTACGCTGGTATCTTTCTGAATCGTGAAGTCACGGACGACATGGAATGGCTTATTGACATCATTCCGAAGTCAATTGGTGTCCACTTTCTTGAGTTGACTCACTGGGACAATGATTCTGCAGATATGATCGTGTGGACCGATGCAAGTTCAAAGCTGGGCCTTGCATTTGTCTTTGCGGGAAACGGCTTTGCCTATCAGCTACACGCATCCACCTCATCTCTGAAGGTCGATATCTTCTTCCTCAAGCTAGTTGCTATTCTATCGGCAATTCATCACATTGCCTCATTCCCTCATCCTCTGCATCGGCTGTTGATCTTTACAGACAGCCTTGACTCCGTTGCCGTGTTCAATTCCCTCGGAGCCACTGAATCCCTGCATAATTTGGTAGTGCGTGCAGTGTCAGGAATTATCCTCCAATCGAGTATCGACCTACGCGTGTGCCACATTGCGGGCAAAGATAATGTCAAGGCCGATCTTCTCTCACGTCTTCTATTCACGGAATATCATAGAAAGTTTCCCACAGACCGCGTCCGCCTGTTTGAGCCTCCTCGAGAGCTTTTGCTGACGTGATGAAGGAGTTGCTTTTAGATGCGTTGGGTGGGTCATTGTCAACGGCCCGTCCAACAATGTCTTCAAGTGCGTTATCCAACTGGACACATTTTGTCCAATTACAAGCTATAGAGGGTTTGACAGCGGCCTCCTATGCCACAGGTGCCCGGGATTACATCTCTTTCTGTCAATCACACAAACTGTCACTTGATCCAACCCCTGAAACACTCTCCCAATACATCGCTTTCTCCTCGAGATTTATTGCTTCCAGTCCGAAATATCTCACCGGCGCTTGTCATTTTTTGCAAGACATCTATCCCGAATTTGACAAGAATCAATCTCATCCTCTTGTTCGAGCAACGATTCGAGGCTCAAAGAAAATCAGAGCAGATTCGGTCCGACGTAAACTTCCCCTAAGACTATCTCATTTGTTCAATTTTGTCTCTCAAGCTCGAACAACAGGCAATTACGACGACTTCCTCTTTGCAACTATGATGTCGTGCAATTTCTACACCTGCCACCATACTGGCAAATTGACACAAAAATCGAAATCTTCCATGGACTGGCGTAAAGTCATCAAGCGTTATTCCCTACACTTTATGCAAGGTTATGCAGGTTACCACCTGCCTTATCACAAGTCCGACCCCTTCTTTTGTGGCACGGACATCCTCTTCACCCATCAAGAAGTAGCCGACCCAATCATGTTGCTAAAGGATTATGTGGAAAGGCGTGACCGCCTTCACGGCGTTCGCTGCGCTCTTTTCCTCACAGCCAACGGCTCTCCACCGACTCGAGCTTGGTTCGAACGTAAACTCTTTTCATTTGTTGACCGCTCCTATGGCGGCCACTCTGCATGCGCAGGCGGCGCGACTTACTACGCAAACTTAGGCCTCTCTGAAGATGTCATCATAGCAATTGGAAGGTGGTCGTCCTCAGCCTGGAAGCTGTACATCCACGACAATCCATTGGTTCGAGCCGCACTTCAACTCACAAAACTACGTCATTGTTAACCTGGCCGGGCCCCGGGTTCTAGTCTATTTCCTCCTCTGGCTTCACGCCTCATCTACACATACCACCCCCGTCCCCACCACACACCTAAACAGCCCTCATATAGCCATTGGCATCTCAGCCACCACCACGATGTTTCAGTAAAAAAATTATATACACGTGAATTGCGGAAGCGATTCAGATTTGCCTACAACGCGTTCCTAGCAGTCTCAAGCCTCAACGCGTTCCTATTGCAGCAGAGGTTGTTGTAAAAGCGGATTCCGAGGGTAGGGAGCTTTTTCAAAGGCCTCTGCGCACCAACGTCGTCACCCCCTGTGCCTCCCCACGTGCGATCTCGGGCCGTTCGCTGCACGGTGCCAAAGTTTGGCAGATGCTGTGCTGGGGACAGTAGGGTCCGCAGGTTTCACGTTCAGTGAGTTGTGTCAGTGAGTTGTCGTCACACTCTCTCACATCAGTTGTCCAGGCACAGGTGAGCGCATAGTTGCTCTCTCACCACATCTCGTCGTCTCACAGCGTCCATGCAGAGTCCGCATCCTTTAAAATTATTATATTTTCAGTTTAATTCTATCTTACCGCTACTCTGCACGGTGAGACACAACGAGCACCCCTCGATGAGTGACACTCATCTCTCACCCCAGATTAATTGGACTCGATTTGTGTTAAGGCTATAGCCGATTCAAGAGTCCGATTGTTTATAGTACGCCCAGTTTGTCACTGGTAACGACAGAGGCACTCACCCGTCCATTTATTCTACATTAGAGTTCACTCCGTATTGTCAATTTTTTCGTTCACCCACCCACTCCGCCCATATCTACTATATTACTTGTTATCCTTATTATTTCTTGTGTATTTTTCTTACTTGTTATACTTTCCCTTTTCTTGTACGATACAGCCATTGGCGTCTCAGCCACCACTACGACGTTTCAGTAAAAAAATTATATACACGTGAATCGCGGAAGCAATTCAGATTTGCCTACAACGCGTTCCTAGCAGTCTCGAGCCTCAACGCGTTCCTATTGCAGCAGAGGCCCAACGCTACTCATTTTGTGAGGCGCTAAGTTTACCATCTACCAGGACAGTGCTTAGCAACTTTTGGGCATCATCAGTGCATCACCTTGACAAGTTGGCAGCACCAAGCTCTCTTCTGTGATGCTGGTGACCCTGCCAGACTCTACTGTTGCTCACTCACCCAACACAAACTTCCTAGCCTGCCTCACCCATACTGACTGCTCAAAAGTCCTTTTGACAATGGAGTCTTCCTTACTACGTTCTTAAGACTTGAGACCATTGTAAGTGCAAGTCTGCTTTAGTGCATTGCAGTGGTAGCACGGTAGGACACCTGTTGGGAACCAGCAAGCCTTTGGGTTGTTATCAGCCCAGCATTTATCACACCAAGTTCAACCAGGTCAGACTAGTTGCTAGTGAGTCAAAATACACTTACCATGCCTTTGGAATCCTTGTATGCCTGGCACTGCCCAGGTGACACCATCTTCTTACCCTTGGCGCCCTCCATCACCACACCTGCCACCATCCCAGTGTTCAACACCACCTCCAAGTGCCATGTTGCCAACAGATCTCTCAACTCAGCATCAGTAAACACTGTTTGTGTAGGTGCCTAGAGTACTGATCAGTCGCTAACAAAGAAGTCCTGAAAAGAAAAACCTACCTTGTACAGTGGTGCCACTCTAGCAGACTTACACAACTAAAAGTGACAATTAGCGTTGGCAAGATAGCGATGGTCGGCAAGAATATGTATTTTGCATGGAAAAGATACTTGTGCCATTGAGCCCTGCCTAGGAGCTGCTGGCGCAAGGCTCTTGTCATCAGCGGCTACTCGCTGCGCATGATGGGCACAGCGCTGCACCTGATGCATCTTGGCAAGGTTGTCTTCCACTGACAGGTTGGGACCAGCTGAAGAGGAAACCAACAAAGAAGAAGTCAACATCACAGGGGTGCTACCACCAAGACCACTCAAAGAAACACCCATATGACCGGCTACCAACCCAGTTGCCAAGCCTGCCTCCCAAATCTCCTCCTGCTGCCTCCACTCCCTCTTCTCTTCTGTCTGCTGCTAAAAGAGCCTCTTGAGCCACTTGCTGTTGTGCCAGGATGGGCTTAACAATTAGTGTCTCTTTGCTGTCAGAGGAAAGTTCAGGCCAGCGCTAACAACAGAAAATTGATGTAAACGTTGGCGACGCTGTGCCTGTATGGCACCGTAATACAAAAGTCGGTAGTCAAAGCTGGCGAGGTGAAGTCAGCAAGACTGATTCACTTAGCAACTCTGAGGACTTAAAATGCGCTGAAATGTGATCTGGTCTGTGAGGCGTACGATTTGATAATGGCTAAGACAAAATATGTACAGTATTTATAGGCGCTAGGCCACCGTGGCAATTAAACTAAAAGTTGCTAATCAATCAATCACAAAAAAAATAAAGACAAGTACAATGGAACGTGAAAGTCGCTAAGCGATGGCGTCTGTCAAGTCGGAAAGTTTTAACTTAACATCCTAGCAGTGAAAAAGGCCAAATGCACGGGGACTGTTGCTAAGGCCTGAAACCATCAAGGGAGCCTGTCTTGTGTAGGTCGCTAAGCATTGGATCAACTGTAAGCGTTGCTAATATCTGAAACCATTGCGTGGACCTGTCTTGCATAAGTTGCTAGGCATTGCTAAAGTGATCTGTTGTTGGATCTTTGAGAAGCACTGGATTTTGATAGGTGTTGCTAAAGGCTCTGGCGTCGGTTATCACTGATTGGAGACTTGAAGGGGGCTGGGCTGGAGTCAGGTGAGTAGCAGGTGATTGCCAAGTCATGTGGTTGCTAAGTCCCGTGATCCTGCGTGTCGCGTCCTGTAGCCTGAGTTCGATCCCTGCTAGCTGCAAAACATAAGTCGCTAACAATAGTGCTGGTGCGCTGAGCCCGGCCAGAGTCTTATCAGCGCGCAGGCACTAGCATCAGTGGCAGCAATCACAGAAGACATGTGTAAGATTTAGAGTTGGGAAGTGGTGAGAATCAAAATTGGCTGCTCATAGGGAATTTTGATGGAGTTCCAATCACAGTCGCTAGGACTTTTGAGTAGGTGGTTATGTGCATGGACCTCATAATGACACGTGATAACAAGGGTTGACTAAGAACAGTCAATTTTTCAGTTGGAGGGAGATGATAAGCTTCTGGCTGAGCTCAGCACACCAGTGCTATTTTTAGCATCTTATATTTTGCAGCTAGCAGAGATCAAACTCAGGCTACAGGACACAACGTGCAGGATCACAAGACTTAGCAACCATGGAACCTTAGCAACCATCTGACTTGGCAGTCATATGATGAGCCACTGGTCACATGGCAATCACAAGACTTAGCGACTACAGGACCTTAGCAACCACATGACATAGCAATCACCTGACACTTACCTAACTTTAACTTGGCCCCCTTTCAGGTCCCCGATCAGTGATAGCCAACTCCAGGGCCTTTAGCAACGCCTATCAAAACCAAGTGCTTTTTAAAGATCTGATGTCAGATCACTTTAGCAACGCTTATGGCTTATCTGACGCTTAGCAACTTACTTGAGACAGGCTCTTTGATGGTTTCAGGCCTTAGCAACAGTCCCCGCCCATTTGATCTTATTCACTGCTAAGATGTTGGGTTAGTGCTTGCCAACTAGACAGATGCTGTTGCTTAGCAACTTTCACGTTCCATTGTACTTGTCATTATTTTTCTTGACTGATTAATTAGCAACTTTTTAATTTAATTAACATGGCGACTTAGCGCCTATAAATACTGTACATAGTTTGTCTTAGCCATCATTGAATCATACGCCCCACAGTTCAGATCACATTTTTAGCACATTTTAAGTCCTCAGAGTTGCTAAGTGATACAGTCTTGCCGACTCCCTCTTACCAACTTTTTGCATACCGACTTTTGTACTTATGGTGCCATATAAGCACATTATTGTCAAACATCAGACGTTGCTAAGGTCCTTGCTAACCCTAGCATTCTAGTGTCTTGCAGGCTTGCGGCTTAGATCACTAAGCAACTCGTTTATTTCTCTAAGTCCAAACCCCACTAAAAAGACTAAGCTTTTGAGACTCTGCCTAGGACTCTCTCAATACTAGTGACCGCCCGACGCTATTCATTTATGAGGCGCTAAGTTTACCATCAACCAGGATGGTGCTTAGCAACTTTTGGGTGTCATTGCTGTTTGTGGGGCCTTCATTCCATTACTCTTTATTTGGATGCAGGCACTTTTCTGCTCTCACTGCGGATGTCACCATTCTTGCCTTTTACTCGGTCCACTTCCCCATGGCTAGCGCAGTTACTTCTTCCTTGATCTGTTGGCCTGGAGCTTCACGCATCTCCTCTCTGTGTCTGCTGTGCTGTGAGGTTCAACTTGCCGCTGCTACCATCCCTCAGTACTGGAGTTTCCGTTTTGCTGTTTTGGAGCTATTCTGCCTTCAGTGGTACTAAGTCCCTATCAGCGTTAGAGTGCTAGAAGTTGGTAAGTACTCTAGCAATGTTGATGTTGGTGATAGTGTGCTCATATGACACTCTAAGAATAAAAGTTGGTAAGCACAGTTGGCAAGATAAAGTCAGCAAAACTATATCATTTAGCAACTCTGAGGATTTAGAATGCACTGAAATGTGATCTAAACTGTGGGGCATATGATTCAATGGTGGCTAAGACAAAATATCTACAGTATTTATAGGTGCTAAGTTGCTATGTGAATTAAACTAAAAGTCACTAATTGATTAATTAAGAAAAATAATGACAAGTGCAATAGAACATGAAAGTTGCTAGACAATGGTGTTTATCAAGTTGGCAAGCGCTAACTCAACAATCTAGCAGTAAAAATAGTTAAATGTGCAGGGACTGTTGCTAAGGTCTGAAATCATCAAGGGGCTTGTCTTGAATAAGTTGCTAAGCATTGGATAAGCAATAAGTGTTGCTAAACTAATCTGATGTTGGATCTTTGAGAAGCAATGAGTTTTGATAGGCATTGCTAAAGGTCCTGGAGTCGGCTATCTCTAATCAGGGATTTGAATGGGGGCTGGGCTGAAGTTAGATAAGCATCAGATGATTGCTGAGTCAAGTGGTTGCCAAGGTCCTGTAGTCATTAAGTCTTGTGATTGCTATGTGATTCATAGATTGTCATATGACTGCTAAGTCAGATGGTTGCTAAAGTCCTATGATTGCTAAGTCAGGTGGTTGCTAAGTCCTATAATCCCACACGTTGCATCTTGTAGCCTGAGTTCAATTCCTGCTTGCTGCAAAATATAAGTTGCTGGTGCACTGAGCTCAGTCAGAGACTTATCACCGTCCTCCTCTCTCCAAACTTGCTTGCCTGCTGCCGATCTGCTGCCTATTACTGTTTGTGATTCTTCCACCTGTCCTGCGTAGCTATTTTGCTCATGCTATACAGTCCAGTCCTCCCTTTCTGCCCATGCCTGCCACTGCTGCTCCTTCTCTGCTTGCTGCTGTTTTGCTCTTGCTTGTTGCTGTCCTCTGTCCCACTCTGTCTAGCATCATTAGTAGCATGGAGTCCTTGACTGGTTCATCAGCTTCCATGGCGTTGCCTGCTCCTCCCTCTGAACACATCCCTGCTCTCTTTGCCTTGATTGCTTCTCCTGAGCCAGAAGTGCTCTCTTCCATGCCTGCCTTGCCATCAATTCAGACTGATACTAATGCTGAAGGCAAAAAAGGCACTTCTAGTTCTGGTGGCTCTTTTGTTAGTGGTTGTACATCTCTGTCACTTGCTATTAGTTGTTCCCGAGATGGCACCAGCTTCTGAAAGCACCTTCAGTGGCACTCCCAATGCTGTTCCATGAATGTCTCACATTGCCTGTGCCCTGTTGGAGTTGTCTTTCACTGCTGCCTGGCAATCATACCACTTAGTATGCTGTTTTATTGGTTTTCTTTTCTTTTTGTTGCTGATTATTCTGCAGCCTTCCTCCCAGTATTTGCCACTCTCCCTTACGCTCCTTAAGGCCAAAGACTGGCAACACTTCCTGTCTGGTCTGACTGCCTCCATCAACTTTTATCAGGTTCACACAACGCTCAAGTATGACTTTGACCATGCTCAGGCAATGCTCTAGTCTTACCATGCCCAAGTGGAGGTTGATCACTAGTGCTTTTTGGTGGCTCAACAGGCTCTTGCCACCTCCATTCTTCAGTCAAATGCCGTTGCCCATTTTGCCACTAAGTGCTACAGCACAATTCAATGGCAAGTTCACAACTATATTCCTGTAGTAAAGTGGTACCTTGAGCGCCTCTTGTTATTATTATTATTTTCAATATTAATATTTATATTATTACTATACCATTACATACATACATGCTGATATATAATCAGCTTATTTTTGTTTAGATACTACATCATCAATAGACCAAGACTGGTCTGATTCAGTGTAGTCTGAACACTAAGCTCTACAAACCATAACTTTCATTACAATTCCTGCTGATGTGTTCCTGCTCAAGCATAGCCCTCTCCTACTCAACATTATACCTCTGGAGACTTTTGATCCCTCCAACAGCAACCAGGAGATGGAATGGGACTAGAGGAAAGTAGTGCAAACACTTTATATTTTTCTTGGACTCTATATAGTTGTGTCAGATGTTTTGCGTTGTTTTGATCCATGTGCCTCTTTTTTTGACAATTAGTACAATAAATATGTTTTCTACTTGCCCTCCAGCCATGCTCCATTAGCCCACAGTTGCTCTGCTGCATTAACTGCACTCAGGTTCCATCATTGTGCTCTGTTTGGTATAAATAAGAAAAAAAAATGTTTTGTTACTTGTGAATTAGTCCATTCTTTGCAGGTTTCTATGCCATTTTCTAGTGTTTTTGCCATGTGTTCTATTCTTCATCATCATCTTCTGTTGTCCCATCCTTGTCATCTAGCAAGTCGGATTCTTCCAGCTCTTGCAACTGTGCTGTATTAATATCTAAAGCTATGTTCAGTAACTCAAGGCACTTTCTTGAAAAATATGGGATCAAGCAAAACACCACTACTGGTCAATGTAACACCAAACCATCCAGTTCACATAAGACATATATGCACTGCCTCAGTTTCTAAAAACCACTACTAAGAAATCTAAATAGCATGGCTTCATTTTCCAATTATGTGTGACTTCTATTCTGGTATTCCTTATTAGAACCAGTGCTCCTCTCTCAAAATTGAAGTCTTTTATAGTTGCTAAATTATCTTGTTTGAAGCAAACCATAGCTTGCTGGTGATGATGCCCAAAGGTTGCTAAGCACTGTCCTGGTAGATGGTAAACTTAGCACCTCATGAATGAGTAGCATCGGGCGGTTGTGTCAGGGGACTCCTTATTTCTCCCTTCTTCCACTCCTTATTCTTTCATTCTTCCTCTATTTATTTCCCTATTTCTGCTGTCACTCTTTTATTTTACTGCTTCTGATCTTTCAACACTATCTATTGGTACTATTCTCAGCCCTTGAGGTGCTCTGGTTCTTTAGTTAACATTCAAACAAGTGTAGCCAACGCTTCCAGAGGCTTAGTAAGCATCCACAGGCTTAGTCATCTTGAGGCTAGCCTCCAAATTACTAAGCAAGTCACATGAGACATGTGCATGACC
>QLOM01002915.1:0-14442 GCA_003313785.1 Termitomyces sp. MG148 | reverse complement strand
TCGGTTATTACAATTTCCAGAATCCATGGGACCCTGCCGTAGAGAGTAGTCTTATGGTTTCCGGACCGCGCTGCGCGGTTTGAGTTCGGGGTTATGTGCCTGGTACCTTATCCATCCATCTATACGGACAACAACTCGTTGGTGATAGCTGCAACGGGTCAAAAGAAGCCTCTCCCTGTTGATAAAAACTATCATCTTTGCGGATGATCAGCTCAACGCACATTAGAGATAACGGAGGCTACCACATTTGGTGGGTACGAGATTGCTACGAAATTTCCGTTGTTCCGGACATGGACCATGGTAACTAATTGACAGACACTCAAGTCCAGTCATAGGATTGAGCCAGGGAATGAGATTACCAACCCTCACGGTCATTGATTCAGAGTCCGACTCTTCATAGAAAATGGGCTTTAGACGCGCTTCTGTACCTGGATGGAATAAGACAGATCGTACCTACCCTCTGGGCTGTGTTGAATTCGCATTGTGACATGATCGCGACAGTACGGTCCGTTTGTCATACATTTATCATTCCGTTACAAACTCGTTCTACTTTATTTATCTGTAAAACCATTCGGCACTCTAGGATAATACGGCTAACGTAACAAAGCATATATAGCAATTAAGTTCGGACAACTATATCGCAACAGACAAAAGAACAGAGACAGTGCCTGTATTTGCTCCAGATTGCAGGCTTTACATGCATCGCAACTGGCGAACGACTCTACCAAAAGCCACATTACCAACCGGGCGCACCCTGATCACCGCGCTTCCAACCGGGCGCACCCTGATCACCGCGCTTCCAACCGGGCGCACCCTGATCACTGCGCTTCCAGCCGGGCGCACCTTGATCACTGCGCTTCCAGCCAGGTGCACCTTGATCACTGCGCTTCCAGCCGGGTGCACCTTGATCACCGCGCTTCCAGCCAGGTGCACCTTGATCACCGCGTTTCCAACCGGGTGCACCAGGTTCAGCAGCGGGGGCAACATCATTCTACACAAAAGACAGATGAGGATGATGTTTCAAAGACCAGGGTGGATGTCACTGCATACACGTTTCCATGAAGGCGTGCTAGTTTCAGCGCGTTTGTCCTCAGAGACGGAAGCAGAATCCAAACTCAAGCTCTGATGAAAGAGGTTCATGAGGGACAACAGAGACAGATTCAGGAGTACCTACCCGCTTCCATACAGGCGTACCAGCTTCAGCACGTTTGTCATCAGAAGTATGAGCAGAAGCCAAGGTCGAGTCCTAAACAAAAAGGGACATGTAAAGGGGCGGGTGAAGTTAATAGCAGCGATCCATACCTGTTTCGATGTACCTTGTGCGAGGTCCTGTAAGATGAAAGTTTTTTTTAGCAAAAGATAGTACGGTGAGATGAACTTCATTATACATTTTCCGCGACGTTCTGAAAAGTTAATCGTTGGAGATAGAAGAAGTAGTGGAAACAGAGCACTCACAATGGGGGCCGCATTGACGGCAAGCAGGACCGAAGCAAAAACACAAATGATAGTGGTGGAGCGCATTGTAATTGAAGAGGGGCTAGCACTCGAAGTGGATAATGTTAGGTTCACTTAACGATCATGTTATATAGTAAAAAGGAACATAACCTATATGGCTCCTCTGGATGATTGTGTACCTATCACGAAGGACTATGAACGCCTCTGGTAGCCTATCCCCATAGAGACGGAAGTAAACTTAGTGATCTGTTACTCCCTGATACATCCGTTATGATTCGAACCGGAATAAACCCATAAAGCATCAATCTCAGAAAAAAAAGATGGTGTTGAGTTCTCCACAAAACCCTGTCACCGGACGGTTCACGGATACAAGGTGGATGTAGACTACGTTCCATTCTGAGCAACGATCTTCCGTAGATCATATCAGAATTTCACGATGCACTGCTCTTACCGGGCGCCGTGGTTGACGACGTCTGTACACAAACTGAAGGCGGGATAAGTACAATGGTCCTTGACCACACGTTGATGAGTTGTAGTCGCTAATGGAATTCCCGGCAGCGCATGCGTAACGTCGCCATTACTACAACGCGGTAGCAATACTTAAAAGGATCCGATCATGGCTATAACAGCGAAAGAAAGATGGACGCCCACTGTTGACATAAAAGATCGCTTGAGAGTTTGTCCGTCTGGTTTTTCATGAGTACATTTTTAGCGGGCCCCGAGTTGCATGCATTTGTGTCTGAGTCGAGCTTGATGACCGGGCAAAAAGAGAACCATCGATTAGCGGAAAGTGTATCAGAAAGCGAGTTAGACGTTAAATTCTTTTGTGTGCCTGTGAAAAGTTCGTGAGTCACGAGTAAACCATTGAAGGTTCTTGTGTTATTATTTGCCAGCTGACTAGTACTTTTGCTGCGAAAGTCGCCTGTGACATGTCCGAGATTTTATCACAACCGAACCGAAGCAATTCCGTGGGTAAGGAGTGACAGTATTGAGACGTTTGACTCTGGGTCCTCTCGAAGAGGAGAACTATCTGGACCTAAACGTCAAAACCGAGCGCACTTTACCTGGATATGATGTCCTGTAGGATATGAGAGGGGCACAGCCCAGAATAGATACTCCTCCCATCCCCTCGGACGAAGCAGAATACATTGAGCCCATTTTCTCATCAAGGATTGTGGACGTCGGACCTGGTGAATAGATCACTCGCTCTACCAATCGCTAGGAAAATTTCCACTTCATTACGCACACTAAGAACAAGCGATCAAGTTCCATAGAATGTTTCATGGTTAGAGTGCATAAACCACTCTGGAGTAGATCAGAGCCGAGGGGGTTACGGTCTCAGATCGTCCGCTGTTGTCCAGGATGACATTCCCAGAAGGACATTGCCTGTATCATTGACCAAGATCTTCCAATTATATTCTAGTCATAACCCATTCCGCTTCAGAGACAACCAACAGATTCAGCTTCGGCATGTTGTCGAAAGTTCAAGCGGCATTCGAGAAATGCGTGTTTCATTCGCACATGACACCCTCGGAAAACACCTTGAGAAAGTCCCCCTGACCAACATCTCCGTTCTCCTCGTACCACGAAGTATTTCCAGCGAAGCCAAGCTTTTTGATGAGACAAAGTGCCCGCCTACCGCTTCCAGATCAGGTCGATCAGCTGGTCCATCGCCTAGGCGAAATTCATAGGATAGCTTCTTTTGGTTCGCTATTCGCCATGTATGGTCTGTGAAGTGTAGCCACAGAAGACTAAGACATGGGGAGCTCCGGGATGCAATCTGCCTTCTGTGCCTTCCTTGGGCTTGGAGTACACTGCGTGTATCCATGTGCAAGTCCTCATTAGGCTCAATGTCGATCGCAGGCTACATTAGGGCCAAGTGCATAGTTAATCGTTCCCGTCGTAGGTATCGCTGGGGAGATCTGCGCATAGACTGATACTGTATCGCGAAGATCCATCCCTCTTGGTTGGTCTCTGAACGAGGCCTCGGGTATACGAGACAACCGTGGACGCGCATCGCGAGGATGACATTACAAGACGTAACCACGCCCGTTATCATGTCACCAAAAGATTCGTTCCATTTCGGAATTCCTGGAGCAGCACGCCTGGAGCCGGAACCTGGGCCGTGAAACAGTGTTGAATTGTGGCTCCTTGCTAAGTGTTATCAGAGGCAGATAAGACCACGCTCTGCAGCAAGCAGTGTGACCCGGAAATCGGTGACGTGTCCCTCAGAAGCGGGCGAACATATATCACATGTTCTAATGAAGTCTGAAAAAAAAATGGGAAGAATAAACTATAAACTTTAAGAGATCAAGGATGGGTTGACAGATGACAGATGGTGCTGATTGAGAAACAATTGATCATGCAGAGATCAAGTGTGTTCCTTGACAAATGACCAAGCGTGCTTATCCACGGATCTGTGGGCTTGACTTGACATATGGAATCGTCCTACAAAAAATGACAGATTACAATGCCAGATACGTTTGTGATAATTTGGCGGCACTATAGCATTTGATCAAGTGGTTAGAGTGCGATACCGATCAGGGCTTGAAATCTCATGGAGGAAAGGCTTTTGGTATACTTATATACTACTAGTAGGCTTGCGCGATTAACGTGTAAACTACAGAAGGAAGCATGAGTTTATCCATACGCCGCGAGCCATCGACTCTGACACTATAGCGGGCTCCGATGTATATACCTATCGTGTGTGGTCAGAGTCTACATCTTCAGTTGGCTTAATATCCGCCGACGCGGAGTTGATACGTTTATATTATCGAGAAAGCAATCGAGGAAGACCATACGAGACAGGCCTAGCGATTTGAAATGCAGTGTACGATAATTAATTGAGAGAACCGTGGTTGAGAGGGCAACAAAACGTACAATCCATATGCTTCAGTTTATCGAGAAGGAAACCTTGTACCACTACTAGTAGCATGCCTCGTTAATCGGTAGCAATTGGCTTACCATAGGCTTCAACTGTAGCCCCTGCCACTGCAGCGTGTTTGGCTACTTCAGGCATCACACCTGGGGCCAACGAGACAAGCCTGACCAAGGCTGAATCAAGTTTTCCAATGTCATTTGGCGTTCCACTGTGAACAGTGAGTGATACGTTGTAATGTTGCTGCACGCGGCTGCAGCTACAGAAGGCGGTTACAGAGTTCCACCTGCCACGCATTGGTAAGTAGGGAGCAACGAATGAGCAACAGAAAGGGCATTGTGCAAAATTGCAACAGCAAAAAAAAGTAACACTTCATTCTTCTGCAAACAGCACCTAAGATCCGACACTGTCAAGACGTGGTTAGTAAGTGCGATGAGGCGTGCGCGTATAAACAACGGCGACGACGTTAGCAGCAGCGAGGACGAACTCTCGTAATTCGTGACTGATTGTGACCATGGTGACAAATTATTTATTATTTCTCTTTGCTAAGTACTTATCGGAGGGGTTCATAACTTTTGAGGGGTTCACAAATAGAATTATCCCTTTTGTACAACCATCGGTGGGCCCATGACCCGTACTAGTGCGGCAGTAGCAGAACGAGATAATAAATTTATGTCACACCAACTAATTAAAATTAATTATTAATTGGATATATTGGGGGTTCACAGAGGGTTCATAACTTTCGAGGGGTTCACAAATAGAATTATTCATACAAAAGTTGATGGAAGGTTCAAAAGGCTCGCCAAACTGAGGTAAAAGTGGAGAACACGTTTAATTAACCAGGACAAACAGGAGAGTATAAAAATACAGCGGTTTAATCGAGATAGGTACTCGACGAACGAACAAGAGACAAAAAAGCTACAACAGGATATCGGTATATGGCTACAGTGGATGGAGACAAATACGAGAAACATATTAAAGAGATGCGGCTAGAGGGACGATGATATATATGAGAGGACAGGGAAGAGACTGATAAAGCAAATAATAATTAGGCTACACAAACCAGTTGTCCTAATGTCCGTAACGAAGAAGGAAAACGCAAAGGACAAAAAGAAAAACAGCGTCCATGCTCACACAGCATAAGCTGGTTCGACATGATAGCCACCAGCAGCAAAACTGTCATCGAACAAGCCTGGTTGGAACAAGGTATCGAGCCCTTGCTCCTGGTGTGTGCAGCCCAGGCCGATGGCTGAACCATCGAAGGTCATACCGGTCGAAGAAGGCTCAGCCTCTTGTGTACGCGCCGGATCAAATTCCAACCCAAGTCCAGTATCAACTGAGAACTGCTGATGCTGTATCGGGTCGCTCGTGAATGAGCCGCTGTCACATTCTTTCCAAATGTCAAGGTCCTCGAACGCGGTCACTGTCGGTGCAGCCGACTGTGGTTGGGGAGCGTGCACCACTGGGGTTGCGGCTGGAGCGGGGAGGACGGCAGCATCGGAAGGTGTAGGAGACCCTGAGTAGGCTGTTGAGGGATGCGATTCCGGGTGGAGCTGGGGATCGAGCCAGGAGAGTGTGTCGAATTCAGGTGAGTTGTTCGAGAACATATGGTGTTGGTTGATGTCGGAGGGTATATCATGTGGTGAAATCGAGTCCAATGGTCCAAACGTGCTTTGGTCGTGACTTGAGGGAAGAGAACCCATGAATTGCTCGTTGTTGAATGATTGGAAGAAGCTGGAGTTTTCGCCGAAGAAGCTCGGATTGAAGAGCGATGTATCGACGTCCGGTAATGGTGAGTGGCCTCGCTGGAATTGTGCCGGCACAGGCAGTGTCCATGAGCGGAAGACGGGACGAGCGCTCGATGCACGGCGATTGCCGAGCATCATGCGCTGCTGCTGACGGGCTATGGAGTCCAGCGGAGACCCTGGCCGCGAACTAGACATGAACGGAGCATTGGGGATAGTGATGCCATGATTGAAATACGGATAGTGGTCGTTAGGCAGGGGAACAGACGACGGGCGACGCTGGGGGAAGAACGGCGCTGCAGGCGGGGTCCCGGTGCGCATGAGATCGAGTTTGCGGACAGCAGCCGCAAGCTCGTCACCCTTCTTGCCCTCGAGCAGGAGCTGGGCGACTTCCTCACAACGACGGTCATCCTCAGGCGTCGTCAATATCTTGTCCTTCTTCTTTTCCTTGTTCTTGTTGTGCACGGGACGGAAGCGGTAGTCGGGATATCTGGCCTTGTGCTCCGCCTTTGCGTGCTTCGCCTTGACTTCCCATACTTTCTTCTCCTCCAGAGGAAGGGCGCGCCAACAGTTACCTAAGCAACAACGATCAATCAAGACACTGATGATGGAAACGTGATGAGCAACTGACCTATTATTTTAGATAGTGAGCCGTGGTTCGTCTCAATCGTCCCTGGGACGTGCTTTTGACGAACAAAGTCGGCGCGGAAGAGCATAAAGGCATTCGGCGGGCGTGGGATGTATCCCATGGACCGACGTTTACCTGGTGGCGCTCGTCTCCGAGAAGGCAGGGGTGCAGGCGTTTCAGAGGGTGGGAACAGAGCAGAAGTCGGCGAATGAGACTCAGGAGACGATGGCGACGTCAAGTCATCCTCTACGAAAGTCACTGGGGTTACATTCGGCGCAAACGTTACAGGTCGTGGCGAAATCCCATATATTCCTGCCTTAGCAGGGGTGAAAGCTTGATTCACAGGGTAAGTACACTCGTTGATCTGCCTCCAGAGCTATCCATTGTACTCACACATCGCCAAGGATGAGCGTCTCCGCTTTGATAGACGTATAGCTGGCATGAGGCACAAAGCAGAGGGGTGTCAACTGACCCAAGTTCCCAAAGCAGGGAGGACAAAAAGATAGCGAAAGGATGAGACTAGTCTATTGTTCTGGGATTACTTATATGTCCACCACCATCAGACTTTCATCAGGGTCGTTTCCTTCTCACGCAGGCCCCCTGGTACCACACGTCCCTGAAGCCTGATTCTGTGTTTCCTTATCCTTCGACCGCGCCCACGTTTACTCCCATTTGTTCTCAACAAGCAGTATCCTGTATCGAGACGTCTCGACGACCAGCACTGCATCTGTTGAAGCTGTGAGCTCAACAGATTGCTTGTCTCATCATATCAACTCTGGGGTCCCAATCATCGACCCATTTCTCTTTTCGTCCGTTCCCTTTGTGGCTTAATCTGGAACTTTGTTTATTCCCTCACTCAAACTTCTTGTTCCTTATAGACCTTCGACCCAACGTGGCAGTTGATAGCGCTTGGTCTCCAATGATTACCAGTTAAGCGTGGAACCCCTGCATTTCGTCCTCAAGACAGGTTGAAGAGTTGAAGATGGGAGTCAGCTCATTTGCCCTTGTCAAATATTTGATCAATCTACCCAATATCAATCATCATGTCATCTTGAAAATCTTGTGCATCACCGATTCCTGGACCTTGCACAGATAGCATTGCAGCCTTCAGCGGGCGGAAATTTCTTCTGGCCTTTCTCCAAAGAAATTACCAACAATGTCCCCACCGACCACGTGTCCTCTTTTCCCGGATCAAGCACATTCAATAGACGACTTCCTTTCCACATCCACTTTGTTCCACAAATGAACCTTTCGCTCCATTTTTCAGTCGCTCAGTTGCTTAGAGACGACGGAATCAGATGTTTGTGTTCGACTTGCCAACCAATCTCCCTCAATCAGTGGCAATGCCAATTATACATGACCTCAGTGGCCGGTTAATTGAATGAGCAAGCAAGGCATCGGGGTGTCCTTGGGCAATGTGATCCCTCCATCAAGATGGATTATCCTCGTGGGAGAACTCTTAGAATTTCTTTCTGATGCACCTCTTCTCGTCTTTGCACCCATCACTCCTTGATGTCGGTCTCGCCTCTTTGCCCACGTGTCCCTCATTGCAGGTCCTCCAAGTATGCCCCAATCCTAAAACCATTACATAGCCACCCCATCCACAAGAAACAAGGCCTTTACTTGTCCTCCGTCTCTAGGCAATCCTCGAACATCGGACATTCCTCCCCCGGAAAAAATACAATAATGCCTCAAAGTCGGACATCAGCATGTACTATCGCCTTATCCGAGCCGAGTTTACGATCATGATCGAAAAGGTCAACTCATCAAATTACCGGGCTATGCAAGGTAATCCCCGTTTCCATCAGTGTTCTTTTCGGCGCCCACAATGTATACTTCCAATCTCCTGTCTCCACGGTGCGCCTTTCCTACGCTTGATGTTCCCATAATTGTACATGAAAAGGACACACAAGTGAGCCTCGTGCTTCGTTTGTGGGCGCCCTTGGATGGCGTCTGCTCGAAGGTCTGTCTTCATTCGCATGACACAGTCTCGATGCCCGCTCTTGCCGTTCTCTCTCAGTTGCTTGAGTTGGTACAGGTAAGCATCTCTCCGATCAATCAAGTACTCCGGTCAACGGCTGAATGTTCAAGGTGGCCACCGCTTGGACGAGGGAATGGTGACCATGTCAACTACTCAGTAGCTATGGAAATCTTCTTTTTGCCGTCGCCTACCTTCCTTGTTCGCCATTCGTACAACAAAGTAATATCATGATTGTTGCCCAGCGTCGGCCAGTATTGTGGAACAGGTCGCGAACGATCCATTCTCGGTCTCAATCCATTGTCCGTGATTAGTATGGATTCCGAGTCGAGGTCCATTCTATTTTACGCGATCTCGTCTCAGGCCCAGAGTGACGCAGATATAACCATGATGGGACTTCTGGTAAGACATTAAAGACAGCGACATTTGCACTGTCCAAAAGGTATCAGAAGTATTGTGGATTTCGAAGGTATCTTGCCCTCAGCCGGCGTGTGTCGTTATAGTTATCCGGCATTCGAGATCGTTGAATAGAAATTATTGCAGCTGTTGTGTACCATGCGTAATGTTCGTCGTTCGTTGTCCGCGCGTACCGGAGGTCCGTGGTTCCATCTTGAATTTGATATTAGATCAGTTCTCTCTGAAACTTAGGTGGAGGTTACCGTCGTTACGCTTAACGTCAATCAGATGTCATGGAATAAATCTTTGTGAACCTGCAGATCTGGCATGGTATGCCAGTCCGTACATTTGTCGAAGTATGCGCCAATTGACCTCATCGTATGGTCATCGTTTTGTCAGGTTAGACTTATGTTTCTTTTTATATTTTAAACATTCGGTCATAATGAGACTCGTATTACTCACCTTATGTCTCACTGATAAGAAAAGGGGTATATAGTAACTTCGAATCCTGGAGTTCACATCATTCTTGATTCGTGAACTCCAGGTGAGCATACTTACTTTATTGTATTCACAAATTACTCAATACATCATTCTTGATTCGTGAACTCCAGTGATAATAAATTCGTACTCGTCTAAATACAAGACTTATTCTGCGCTATGCTTCGTCAGGTTATGGGCCCCGATGTCAGCAATATGACTTCCGATACCTTACAGTTCGCGAAGTTCAATGGCACCAACTATCACGTTTGGTCGGATAATATGAAAGCCGCTCTCCAGGCTAAGTCCTTGTGGGGCATCGTATCCGGTCGTGAATTATGCCCACCGAAGCCACCGAGCGAGTATCCTGGCCTATTGGTTTCACCCAAAGCCAGCACTTCCTCTGATTCTGTCAAGAAGGAAGGGCAGGAATTACTCGATGTCCTTCAGTCGAAGGAATACTTATCTTGGGAACAGACTTGTGATAAGTACGAATGTTGGCTCAATCGAGATGATGCCGCCATGGGTCTTATACGCAATGCTATCGAATATACTCAGCGTGACTCCATCATTGGTCTAGAGAGTTCTGTCGAAGTTTGGGAACATCTTCATCAAAATTACGTCAAGCAGCAGAGCGGGGTGAACATCCATTACTATTATCAGCAGCTCTATGCGAAGCACTGGGATGGACATACCTCCATATCTGATCACATAGGTTTTTACCTCAATATTCGTCAACAATTCCTCGAAGCCGATCACAAGGTCGATGACATCACAATTTTTAATGCCATTCTGCTTTTGTTGCCTCGTACACCTACCTGGGAAGTTGTCAAGCAAAATTTGCTTTATCGAGGGACTGCGCTTACATTGGACACTGTCACTACTGAGTTACTGCTCGTTTACGAGAGAACTCAACATGAAGACAATTCATCATCTAAAAACCTGGTCTTTGCATCCAGGAGTGAAAACTTTTCCAGTGGGAGTAAAGTCTATTCGAAGTCAACAAAGAGGAAGTCCAAGTCCAAGAGAGAACCGAAGCCTGACGATATTTGCCACAACTGTGGGGATAAAGGACATTGGAGTCCTAGATGCCCCAAACCCAAAAAGTCCAAGAACGCCGGCAATGCTAATATAACCATCGCTGAATCAAAGAATCAGACTCGCGAAGTGGGAAAGGTTTTAATGGCAACAAACGATGGAATGCCCTCCGGTTTACTTCTCGATAGCGCTGCAACATGTCATATGATTGCCGATCGATCATACTTCACCGAATATCAAGAAGTCATTGATCAACACATATTGGTTGGCGGGTTCAATGAATTGGCTGTTGTTGGCAAAGGCACTATTCAGTTCAAGACAAACGTATTGAGTGGTATCAATGACGTACTCTTGCATGATGCCTTGCATATTCCGAATCTTGGGGCAAATCTAGTTAGCCTGGGTGCTCTTCAGCGCGCTGGTGCTACAATCAAGGGACTTACTTTTGGTCTCAGTCTAGCCTGGAATGGAGACGATTTTATGCACGCAAACCTTATAGGTTCCAGGGGGACTCTCTATCAAATTGAAGAGATGAATACTCACCACAATAATGAGCAGGTGGCTTACCTTGCAAGTGAGTCCACAATGCGTCTATGGCATCGATGACTAGGCCATATTAGCCCATGCACCATCAAATCCATGATGGATCAAAATCTGGTAACCGGACTTGAAATTAAATCTCCCCGCGAGTTTGACCGGTTGTGCAGTGGCTGTATGCAAGGAAAATCTGTAAGGCCACCTCTTCTGCAATCGAGTGACACTAGATATGACAAGAACAAACTTATTGTCATTGATATGGCTGGACCCATGTCAGTACCTACCTGGGATGGATTCAACTACGCACTAGTTGTTGTCGAAGCCAGTTGTCGGTTTCCAATTGGCAAACTCTTAAAACACAAGGAAGATGCAGGCGACGAAGTATGGAACATAGTAGCTCAGCTCGAACATCAAAGTGGTCGATTCGTGAAGATCATACAATCTGATAATGGCAGTGAGTTCGTGAATAATTTGATGAATAAATTCTGCTCTAGAAACGGCATCAAACACAAAACTACGAATCCTTATCGTCCCCAACAAAACGGCATTGCCGAACGTGCAATTGCGGTCTTCATGGAGATGACTCACAGCATGTTACATGGCGCAAGAATGGATCTACGCTATTGGGGCGAAGCATTCATGTACGCGGTATACCTCCGGTCGATTACTCCTACTTCAGCTCTACAAGGGAAGATTCCACACAGTCAATGGTTCAATCGAAAGCCAAACGTTTCACACTTACGAATTTTCGGCTCTCTCGGTTGGGCCCACGTTCTGAAAGAAGTTCAACATGGAAAATTGGAATCTCAAGCTGTACGAGTACAAATGCTTGGTTGGTGGAGCGGAGAAACTAAGGGCTATAGGTTGGAAGATCTTGAGAATGGAAAGTTAATTACCTCCAGGGATGTGCAATTCTATGAGGATGACACACCTAGTGAATTGGCCTATGTCGAGACGGGCCTCACTTATTCCACTCCTGAGGAAGTGAATGAATTAATTGACGGCGCCATTCCTTCCGAATCCGATTCATCTCGTCAAATATCGATCCATTCGTCCGAGCCATCAACAGAATCCTCTATTGATGATTCGAGAGAGCCATCAACGGAATCCTCCATTGATGAAGAATTGCATTATCCCACTCCATCTTGACCTACTACTCCAACCAATACTCTATCAACGATCATTACTCCTTCAGCCCCTCGTAAAACAACAAGGTGGGAAGACTTACCAAAGCGGAATCCCTCAACTCGCGAGTGCAAGTTACCCAAAAGATTTCGCCAAGACAAACCCAAAGACACCGGTAACAGTCATGCGGCCTTTATTGCAGTATCTGGTCCTTCCATTAGCGATGCGTTAAAATTGACTGAATCTGAAGGTTGGAAGAAAGCCATTCAATCCAAATACGATCAATTAATAGAGAAAAAGGTATTCGAGGAAGTGGACAACTTACCAGAAGGAAAGAAAGCCATCGGCAGTAAAATTGTACTCAAAGAAAAGGTCGATGAACACGGAAATCATGCAAAATTTAAAGCACGTATCGTGGCTCAAGGTTTCTCGCAAATTCCCGGTATCGACTTTGATGAGACCTTCTCTTCGGTTGCAAAGTTCACAACACTTCGCGCATTCCTGGCACTTGCCGCCATCAATGATCTCGAGATCCATCAGATTGATGTGATTGGAGCGTACTTGGAAGGATCTCTCAATGAGGAAATTTATATGCGCGCTCCTGAAGGGATAGGTAAGAAGAAGTATTGGAAACTTCAAAAGGCAATATACGGTCTTAAGCAAGCTGGCAGAAAATGGAAGGAACGGTTGCATGCAACGCTCATCAAATTAGGATTCAAGCAGATTCGCTCAGACGACTGCCTCTACATGTATCAAACTGCAGACGAAATAATCCTATACGTTCTAATCTATGTCAATGATATGGTCATTGCTGGAAAGGACATTTGTAAAGTCATCTCTTTCAAGGAAAACTTAGCTAATGATTTTGACATACTGACTTAGGAGAAATCCGATACATTTTGGGTCTTATGGTCAGCCGCAATCGTGCAAACCACCTCATTTATTTAAATCAAACTGCCTATATTGATTCCATCCTCAACCGCTTCCAAATGTCTTCTTGTACCCCCGTGTCGACTCCTATCACCATGAACCATAACTTGACTCGCGTTCTGGCTCCTTGTTCTCAAGAGGAGCGAAACCTCTATGATCAGTATGCAAAGAGTCAAAATTACTTATCTCTTGTGGGATCTCTCCTTTACGCTACGCAAACTAGGCCCGACATACAGTACGCTGTCGGATTGGTCGCTCAGTTTGCTAATAACCCTGCTATACCTCATATGGCCGCTTGTAAGCGGATCCTCCGTTATCTGAAAGGTACCAGGGAGTTCTCAATTCGACTTGGAGGATCTGTCAAGGATGAAGTTAAGTTAGTGGGATGGAGCAATGCTAATTGGGCAGGAGACACTCGTGATAGAAAATCGATCAGCGGATGGAGTTTTGACATTAATGGAAGCACAATTTCGTGGTCATCGAAGAAGCAATCAATTGTCGCTACGTCTACTGTTGAAGCCAAATATATTGCCTCCTCGAACGCCACTCGCAAAGCAATCTGGCTACGATCTCTGCTATACGAATTGAACTTTCCACAGGTTGCAGCAACTGTTATCTATTCTGATAGTGCAGGAAGCATCGCATTGTCCAACAATCCTGTGTCGCACTCTTGCGCAAAGCACATCGACATCCAATATCATTTCATACGCGACCACATTACTCGAGGAAACATCAAATTACAATACGTTTTGACTAAAGACATGATCGCCGACATATTAACAAAAGCTCTACCTCGGGACGCCTTTGTTAAGTGCCGAAACGAATTAGGCATAGTCAACTTATGGTCATTGTCAAGTGGGAGTGTCGAAGTATGCGCCAATTGACCTCATCGTATGGTCATCGTTTTGTCAGGTTAGACTTATGTTTCTTTTTATATTTTAAACATTCGGTCATAATGAGACTCGTATTACTCACCTTATGTCTCACTGATAAGAAAAGGGGTATATAGTAACTTCGAATCCTGGAGTTCACATCATTCTTGATTTGTGAACTCCAGGTGAGCATACTTACTTTATTGTATTCACAAATTACTCAATACATCATTTTTGATTCATGAACTCCAGTGATAATAAATTCGTACTCGTCTAAATACAAGACTTATTCTGCGCTATGCTTCGTCAACATTGCAATTGAAAGATGGTAACAAACATGGTATTGACCACCTCGATCAGTCTCACTACTCTATTGCGCTTCA
>QLOM01002913.1:59241-82735 GCA_003313785.1 Termitomyces sp. MG148 | reverse complement strand
CAACAAGGATGGTGCTCACAAATTAGTGGTACAGCCTAGCGACCGACTCAAGATCCTACGCGCTATGCATGACGACTTAGGCCACAGGGGACTTTATGCTACACGAGCTATCCTGCTAGAATGCTTCTGGTGGCCCCACGTCAGAGCTGACGTCGCTTGGTACATCAAGACTTGTCATCTGTGCCAGATTCAACAGACGCGCCAACTACTCATTCCGCCGACGGTCGCTATGCCAGCGCCTCTCTTCAGCAAAATTTATATCGACACCATGCACATGCCCAAATCAGGTCGCTACAAGTACATCATACAAGGTCGCTGTTCGCTTGTACACTGGCCAGAGTTCAGGATGTTACAGAAGGAAAACACCGACGCCATAGCTAAGTGGTTATTTGAAGACGTTATTTGCCGCTGGGGTGCGCTAAGAGAGATAGTTACCGACAATGGAGCCCCCATCATTAAGGCATTAACCTACCTCGCCAAAAAGTACAATATACACCACATCCGCATCTCCGGCTACAACAAACGCGCTAATGGCCTGGTGGAGCGACCTCACTTTGATGTGTGCCAAGCTCTCTTCAAGGCGGTAGACGGCGACGAGTCCAGGTGGAGCGAAGCGACCTATTCAGTCTTTTGGTCGGAAAGGGTAACTATACGCAAACGCATGGGGTGCTCACCTTATTATGCAGCTACTGGCACCCACCCCTTGCTCCCTGCTGACATTGTAGAGGCGACCTACCTTCAGCCCGCGCCCAACTCCATTTTGTCCACTACCGACCTGATTGCCAGAAGAGCTATCGACCTTCAACGATGCAGTGAAGACTTAGCGCGCTTACACGAAACGGTCTTTAGCGCCCGGCGCCAAGCCGCCCTCAGGTTTGAAACCGATCATAGCGCCACCATCAAAGACTACAACTTCAGTCGCGGGTCGCTAGTGCTCATGAGGAACTCCAAGATTGAGACCACCCACAACAAGAAGATGCGCCCCCGCTACTTAGGACCATTGGTAGTTATCGCTCGCAACCGTGGAGGAGCTTACGTGCTTTGTGAATTAGATGGGTCGGTACTGCACAGACCAGTTGCCGCCTTCCGCCTCCTTCCTTACTTAGCGCGCGAACAAATACCCTTACCGCTGGAGGCGCTAGACGTTGATACTACCAAACTCAGGGAACTCGAAGAAACCGACCTTTTAGATGATGACGACTTACCACAGCCAGAAGAAGACGACTTGTAGTCGCTAACACCCTCGCTAAGCCTTTCTTACTTACCATTTTTCTTTATCTTTCTCAAAATTTTTATTACTACACAGACTTTCTTTACAAGACGCAGCGCTAGCGCCCTCTAGGCGCCTGGCACCTTGCGCAACTCTTACACAAGGGTTTTTCGCCATGATGATCTACTGAGCGTTCCCTTAAAAACCCAAGTCGCTAAAACCTCACTTTTGCTAAGTCTTTTCTTTCACAAAGTCCTTTCAGTACACCTTCCCTTACTATACACACAGACTTTCTTACTACCGATTTCTTACCTCACACAACATTGCAAGTCCCAAAACGTTTATATTACATTTTTTTTCCTACTACTGAGTCCGGCTACGTACAACGATACTAAAAAGTCAAAATATTTACAGGCGCTAGCGACTAGGCCTGGTCACGGTCGGCGGGGAAGGAGAAGGGCGGGAGCGGGAAGAGGTCCTCGGCTTGGACATTGTTCCTCTCCTGCCAAGCCAGCGCCTCCTCACAATCCTGCTGGTAGCGCCTTAAGATGGCGACACTGCGCCCCAGCGTCCTCTTCCGCATTCTCATCCCGGCCATCTCAGCGTCCACCGCTCTCATCTCCCACGCCATTACCGACTCCATACCCGCCGCTCGCTCCATGAACCGCTCGAGCTCCTCAGGCGACCGCATCCCAGTAACTGGGTACACCAGTTCTTCGCCCAACCACTCGTAGTCGTTCCCGGTCACTCTGGAAGCGGGAAGGGGGGTCCATCAAGGGTCCACCCTAGCGACAGGGGCGGGGCGTTCCTCCTGCTCGAATTCCTTGTCGCCAGAGGACATCTCCCGGGCGGTCGCCATCTGGGATCGCCAAAAAGTTAGCGACACCCAACACCTGGAGAGGAGTCTTACCTCCTCTCCTGCTTGCCCCTCTCCCTCAACCTCTTCCGCCAAGTCGCCAGTGACGGAAGGAGAAGGTGACCGGCTAACCAAATCGATCAGGCGCTAACCTCGTAAGCAGTTAACAATCACTTACCGGATGCCGCTAGGCCCCGCAACAGGGGAGGACCTCGCCCCGACAAGCGACTCAAGGACAACCTCTGCTAAAAAGGTAGTCGCTAACCAAGTAAAGAAGAAGACAGAAAACATACCTCTTGACTGACCAAGGCGACGCTTGGCCCCTCTGGCAGGACTCAGAGAGGAACCCGCCCTCTTGCCAACCGACCGCCCGCCTACCGACTCTACCGACCCCTCTCGCGCCACGGCCTTCCCCTTCCCCTTGGACGTCCTGCCCCTCAGTGGGGGCCAGCGAGCGGTCGGCTGCGAAGTTCCTTCCCAAGGGGTCGGCAGAGGCACACCGCCTTGGCGAGTCGGCAGCGCCAGACTCTCCTCCGTAATGCTGGCGACACCGCCAGCCTCCACCAACGCACGTTCCCTCACCACGAACTCCCTCGCCCGCCTAACCCGTACCGACCGTTCGAAGGTGCGCTTGACGATCGGGTCTTCCTTGCTGCGTTCCCGAGACTTGAGGCCACCGTAAGTACATGCCCTCTTGAGGGCGTCGCAGCGGTAGCACGGCAGAACTCCGGTCGGGAACCAGCAAGCTTCGGGGTCGTTGTTGGCCCAGCACTTATCGCACTAAGTTCAATCAGGTCAGAGCAGTTGCTAACGGTACAAGAAGCACTTACCACGCCCTTGGAGTTTTTGTATGCCTGGCGCTGGCCAGGCGCCACGGTCTTCTTGCTCTTCGCGCCCTCCATCACCATGCCCTCCTCCATCCCCGTGTCCAGCACGACCTCCGCGCGCCTGGTCGCCAGCAGATCTCTCAACTCGGCATTGGTAAAAGAAGTTTGGGTAGGCGCCTGCAAGAATTCAGTCAGTCGCTAAGAAATAGGTACCAAAAGAAAGTTCTAACCTCGTACATGGGGGCCACCCTTGCCGACTTGCGGGACTAAAAGAACTACGGTTAGCGACTGGCGGCAAAGCAACTAAGAGAATACACGTACCTTGCGAGGAGAAGAGCTGGAAGAGCCCATCGTAGGAGCCGCTGGCGAAGGGCTTTCGTTGCCAGCGGCCACACGTCCCACCTGGCAAGCACGACGTGGCGCCCGACCCACCGTAGCGCGGGTGGCCTCAGCCGGCTGGCTGGGACCCGCGGAGGGAGGCGCCAGTCGCGAGGTCGAGGCCACTGGGGCGCTAGCGACCGGACGGAGAGAAGGGGCCCCACCCAGGATTGCGGCCAACTCAGCATCAATGGAGGGGATGGCGAGGGGGGGAGGTCGCTAAATGGTCAGCTTCAAGTTGAGAAAAGTCGCTAACGACACATACCAGTAGAGCCTCGAAAGGCGCTAACCACGCAGCGCCCTCGTGCTCGGCAGCACGAGCAACACACCAAGCCCGCAACACCTCCTCATCCTCCCACGCCACCCCAGATGACCTATGGCTCTCCCACCGCTCCAGCAGCCGCATCATTCCCACCACCAGCTCCTGAGAAGCGCCGGCACCCTCGCCAAGATGCCGCGCCAAGAATAGCGACGCGTCAAAGATGAAGGTCAGCGCACGGGCGCTGGCATCGGTAGCGGTAGGGGCAGAGGACATGGGTACGGGAAATCGACTGATAACCGAGGATGCCGGAAATCGCCTGCTTACAGGGGATTCCAATGAAGTTACATTTATGGTCGCCAGACCTTTTAAGGACAGGGACTAGGCGCACGGACCAGGTAACAACACGTGATATTGAGGTTGACTGAGGACAGTCAATTTTTCAGTTGGGAGGAGATGATAAGACCGGGGCTGGGCTCAGCGCAGCAAAGCTATAATTAGCGACTTTTGTTGATAACAGTTTGGCAGCTTACTCAGGCGACCAGGCGTGACGCGAACGACACATGACTAGGCGACCACGGGATGTTTAGTGCACGAGACTACCAGACCACGGGACTCGCTCACCTGACTGACACACACATGACCTCGGGCCCGATAACAGGTCACCGATCAAAGATAGCCGGCAACTTATAAAGATTAAGCGTTTAACGACTTGCCGACGGCTATCAGCAGGTCGCCACTTCTTCAGCCCCGGTGCCTGGCGGTTAGCGACGCTTACCTTTATCGACGCTTAGCGACTTTGGCGATGCCAGCCCCCTTGATTGTTTCAAACCCAGGATTAGTCACCGTTTATTTGACTGCTTTCAGTGCTCACTTGGTAACTTAGCGCTTGCCGACTGATAGACGCCGCGGGTTAGCTATTTCACATTCTATTCTTCTTGTCATAATCCCTTCCCCATTTTGTTACTTAGCGACTTATAGTTTAATTAACACGGCAACTTAGCGCCTATAAATACTGTACATATTTTGTCTTAGGAGTATCAAATTCCATCCCCACTGTTCAGATCTCAACTTGCGCGCACTAAGTTCCTCGAAGTCGCCAAGGGACTTACTGTTTTTACCGACTACGCTAAGCTTGCCGCTTCTTCGCCAGTCTTGCCAACTGTCTAGGTGCTATACGGGCACACTTCGACTACGTTATGTCGCCAAGTCCTTGCCGACTATTGGGACCCTAGCGCCTCGCAGGCGACACGGCTTAGATCGCTAAGCACCTTTCTTCCACTACTAAATTTTCCTTAACAAACTAAGTCTCTGGGACTCTGCCCAGACTCCCTCTCAACTAGCGACCGCCCAACGCTTTACCTTTCACAGTAGCTAGGTACCGTTTACCCTTGACAGTACTTAGCGACTTTTGGGCGTCATCACCGGATACAATGCCCCACAAGGACTTAGCCTGGAGAGCGGCTTTCATATTATCCGACCAAACGTGATAGTTGGTGCCATTGAACTTCGCGAACTGTAAGGTATCGGAAGTCATATTGCTGACATTGGGACCCATAACCTGACAAAGCATAGCGCAGAATAGAAATTGTATTAGACAAGCACAAATATCTTATTGCCTGGAGTTCACGAATCAAGAATGATATATTGAGTAATTATGAGTACAATCAAAGTAAGTATGCTCACCTGGAGTTCACAAATCAAGAATGATGTGAACTCCAGGATTCGACGTTACTATATACCCCTTTTTCTTATCAGTGAGACAGGTGAGTAATAGGAGTCTCACTATGACCAAATGTTTAAAATATAAAAAGAAACATACATCTAACCTGACAAAGCGATGACCATACGATGAGGTCAATTGGCACATACTTCAATACCCTGTTGGGCTCTGTATTAATGGCCTTGAATACGAGGCCTGAGGCCTGACTCAGGTCCGACATCTCAACCGGTTTGTGGAAATTACCGAAATTTTGAGCTTTATTTCAAGACTATGTCTCTTTGGACTAAGTATCTGACTCTCATACTCTGGCACTAGCTCCCCATAGCACGGCAACCCATTAACAACACATCAATAATCCTCGGCTCCACAATGAACCAAGTTTTGTACCGGTCCAAAACGTGCTTTTTGATGGTGAAAATTATGGGACGACACATATACTGGTGCTTTCCTATCGTGATACCACTCAGAAATCTTGGATTGGGTATGAAAATTCACCCATACTTTCAATGCTACAAGCCGTCACATAAATACTAGAGTCTTATTGCTCCTTGTTCCCATCCAAAGGATTGGAGAATGACTCCATGAAGACATAGTCAGAAGGGGTTGCACCGCACCATCCTGCAAATATCGTCTGATGAGCGAGAACCAAATACACTTTACATACTACTCAGATTGCACAATGATTCCATGAAAATAGGAGGAGATGCTACTTGGGTCAATTCATGTATGATATCCTGTCACTTCTCACATTAAATTATGGACAACACCCTGACTTTCATATCGACTGATACTCTGTGACTGGACAATGCACAACGATTCTACGAATACATTGACCACTACTAGCATCAATTCATGTATAGTACCCTTCACACAATGGCATGCTGCACGACTTGTCTCAGACATTTTGGAGCCTTGACATCATCTATCCATTCTCACACTACTCCCTATTTATTTAAGTCCAATGTCCTAGGAACTTGTCTCTAACAACAGCCTTGTTTTCATCAACGGTGATGACGCCCAAAAGTTGCTAAGTACTGTCAAGGGTAAACGGTACCTAGCTACTGTGAAAGGTAAAGCGTTGGGCGGTCGCTAGTTGAGAGGGAGTCTGGGCAGAGTCCCAGAGACTTAGTTTGTTAAGGAAAATGGAGTAATTGGAAGAAAGGTGCTTAGCGATCTAAGCCGTGTAGCCTGCGAGGCGCTAGGGTGCCAACAGTTGGCAAGGACTTGGCGACGTAACGTAGTCGAAGTATGCTCGTATAGCACCTAGACAGTCGGCAAGACTGGCAAAGAAGCGGCAAGCTTAGCGTAGTCGGTAAAACAGTAAGTCCCTTAGCGACTCTGAGGACTTAGTGTGCGCAAGTTGTGATCTGAACTGTGGGGATGGAATTCGATGCTCCTAAGACAAAATATGTACAGTATTTATAGGTGCTAAGTCGCCATGTTAATTAAACTATAAGTCGCTAAGTAACAAAATGGGGAATGGATTATGACAAGAAGAATAGAATGTGAAATAGCTAACCCGTGGCGTCTATCAGTCGGCAAGCGCTAAGTCACCAAGTGAGCACTGAAAGCAGTCAAATAAACGGTGACTATCCTGGGGTCTGAAACAATCAAGGGGGCTGGCGTCGCCAAAGTCGCTAAGCGTCGGTAAAGGTAAGCGTCGCTAACCGCTAGGCACCGGGGCTGAAGAAGTGGCAACCTGCTGATAGCCGTTGGCAAGTCGTTAAACGTGTAATCTTATAAGGCGCCGGCTATCTTTGATCGGTGACCTGTTATCGAGCCCAAGTTCATGTGTGCGGTCCATGTGTTAACAGTCAGGTGGGCGAGTCCCGTGGTCCAGAGGTCCCGTGCGCTAAACATCCCATGGTCGCCTAGTCATGTGTCGTCCGCGTCGCGCCTGATTGCCTGAGTGAGCTGCCAAACTTCTGTCAACAAAAGTCACTAATTATAGCTTTGCTGCACTGAGCCCAGCCCAGGTCTTATCAACGGAACATAACCCATGTCTTTCCAAGCCTCAGATTTAACAAACATCAACACTGTTAACCAGATCAGGAATGATTTACCTCCAATCCCTTCTCTCTCAGACCATTTCACTCTGGCCTTAATATCATCTCCTGTGGAAGACAACCTTCCCAGTATTCCACCACTGTCAAACCTGCAAAGTAATAGTGATATTGATTTATAGGACACAAATGCGCACACAATTCAATCCCTTAGTGACGACATATCTCCATCTCTTCCATCTCCTGCAAAAATCACACCTTCAATGGGGAGGCTTGTGCAGCAAAAACAGAGCACAAATATTCTGTCTGCCCGTTCTGCTAAAGGAAAGGCAAAGGACAATGATAAGGAAAGGGAAAAGGAAAGGGAAAAGGAAAGGGAAAAGGAAAAGGAAAAGGAAAGGGAAAAGGAAAAGAAAAGGGAAAAGGAAAAGGAAAGGGAAAAGGAAAAGGAAAGGGAAAAGGAAAAGGAAAGGGAAAAGGAAAAGGAAAGGGAAAAGGAAAAGGAAAGGGAAAAGAAAAAGGAAAGGGAAAAGGAAAAGGAAACGGAAAAGAAAAAGGAGAGAGAAAAGGCCAATAATCCCCCTCTCTGTTTATATACCATGAATAATCCTTTCCCACAGAGCATCCAAGAGTCAAGTGTGACACCTATGATCTCTGGTGAAGATGTATCAGCTTACAGGTATTTTGTGTTAACTGTCCCAGGACCTGGAGAAAATGCTGGACAGGCACATAATAGACACAACATTAATGAAGCGGGCCTGGCATCACATGTCGCATCACTGGATAGACGGATGAAAGATGTTGACAACCTTCTACAACAGCAACATGAGGAGATTCTACAACTGCTCAAAGGAGTCAAGGAATCTATCCCTTTACAACTGAAAGCTGCAACAGCCACTTCCTACTCAAAAATTACTGACTTGTCGCTGATAAGACCTGGACTGGGCTCAGTGCAGCAAAGCTATAATTAGCGACTTTTGTTGATAGAAGTTTGGAGGCTCACTCAGGCGATCAGGCGCGACGCGGACTATACCATGACTAGGTGACCACGGGATGTTTAGCGCACGGGACTTCTAGACCACGGGACTTGCCCACCTGACTGTTAACGCATGGACCACACACATGACCTCAGGCTCGATAACAGGTCACCAATCAAAGATAGCTGGCGCCTTATAAGATTACGCGTTTAATGACTTGCCGACGGCCATCAGTAGGCCGTCACTTCCTCAGCCCTGGTGCCTAGCGGTTAGCGATGCTTAACTTTACTGATGCTTAGCGACTTTGGTGACGCCAGCCCCTTGATTGTTTCAGACCCCAGGATAGTCACCGTTTATTTGACTAATTTCAGTGCTCACTTGGTGAATTAGCGCTTGCTGACTGATAGACACCGCGGGTTAGCTATTTCACATTCTATTCTTCTTGTCATAATCCCTTCCCCATTTTGTTACTTAGCGACTTATAGTTTAATTAACATGGCGACTTAGCACCTATAAATACTGTACATATTTTGTTTTAAGAGTATCGAATTCCATCCCCACAGTTCAGATCACAACTTGCGCACACTAAGTTCCACGGAGTCGCCAAAGGACTTACTGGTTTACCGACTACACTAAGCTTGCCGCTTCTTCGCCAGTCTTGCCGACTGTCTAGGTGCTATACGAGCACACTTCGACTACGTTACGTTGCCAAGTCCCTACCAACTATTGGCACCCTAGCGCCTTGCAGGCTACACGGCTTAGATCGCTAAGCACCTTTGTTCCAATTACTCAATTTTCCCTTAACAAACTAGGTCTCTGGGACCCTGCCCGGACTCTCTCTCAACTAGCGACCACCCAACACATTACCTTTCACAGTAGCTAGGTACAGTTTACCCTTGACAGTACTTAGCGACTTTTGGGCGTCATCATCGCTCAACCCTGATTTTCAAGCCTTACATGCAGCAGTGCTGCAGAATTGTGAAAGACTTGAAATGCTGACAACTACACATCCATCACAATAATTGACATCTCATGTTCAGGAGCCAAACATGTCAGACACATTTGTGGGTAAACAATCGGGTGACTACATCCATGCAGCGCCTTCATCAATTACATCCACCCACACTGTTTCTGCCCCAACTCCTATGTCATTCTCTAATGTGCACCTCTGTCACTACAATGACAGAACATCGAGGCTAGAAAGTGACTTTCAATGACCCTCTCCAGCTAAACGGCAACAAGTATCTGCACCAGGGGGAGGCCCTTATATGGGGCTGAACCTTCAGCCAGATGACGTACTGTTTGGATTTGTCAGCCTCTCAAGTGACACATCATCCACACGCATTTGCAATATGGCCAACATTGCTGTTGGTTGTTATTATCCTGACATTCAAACTCAGGATGTCTGAACTGCAGGGCTATCTATGCTAAGCCAGGATGGATTAGCATACACTTCTGTGAAAAGGCAAAAGCTCACTACTTTGTCACCTGCGTTGCAAAAACACCACCTTTGCCAGGCCAAATGGCGCTTCTTGCACAAAATGATTCAATTCTCCACAGTGGAGATCCTCTTGACATATTCAGAGAACCAAATCAATCCAGTCCAACATGGTAGATATTTATTATATCAAACAGCTATTATGACAAACTTACTTACATATCTACCTGTCAAATATCTTTAGTCTTAAAATTATGGCATGGAATATACATGGAAACCTGGCACTTAAAATTTGCGATGAACAATTTTGGACAAAATTGGGTTCATTTGATATTGCTATTCTGCAGGAAACATGGCTATACCCAGAAGAAGAAGGAATATTTCTGCTCCCAGATGAGTGGTCTATCATAACTTGCTCACGTTCATGCAGGGCAAGTTGGAGTCATCCATGGGGTGGGATTGCCGTTATTTATTGTTCTTTCATCCCTCTATGCCACAATAAAGAACTAAGTGCTTCTGACTTATTCATTGGTTGTGTCTATGATTTGTATATTATCGGTGCATATTTGCCCCCTCAGACTTCTCCATGGCATACATGGACAGATGTTAACCCTGAAGACCATCTATCTGAAGCTCTGACTTTTTGCAATGCTGGATCTTGTCCAGTTCTACTTCTTGGGGATTTCAATGCACGCACTGGCACAAGTACACCAACTGCTATTAGCGTTAGCTTGACAATGTCATATGTATCTTCTTAAAGGAACCCACTATGAACAACCTCCAATGGACATCACATCAGGCAAATGGATTATCAATTATTGACTATGCAATGTTAGACCAATCTTTCTTTCTCTCTTCGACAGCAGCCGCTTCCCTCACTATCATTGATTCTACATGGTCAGACCACAGCATATTTGAAATGTTGTCAGGAAATATCGCTAAGCCTTATGGTCACACAGCAGAACCAGATCGGTGGTTGATTCTAGTACTACTTATGACAGTAAAATTGGCTGCCTTACCTAAGGCAGCCATACAAGATTATACGCTATTGATTATTTAATTAATGTTTATTTATTTAGTTATTAAATAATAAGTAATAATTAATATAATAATTATTACTACTTTTGCGGAGGCCGTAGAGCAGGGTTCTATGGCTATAAATCCATTACATGCCCTCCTTTTAGACTGATATGCAGTCTACATATTGGGAGTGCAGTGGTGGGTGTAGGATTGTACTAAAATAAAGTAACAAAAATGAATGTTTGTAGTCCATGTATGTGGAGGCGAGTAAAGCCTCCATGGCTCAAAATCCCTTCTCATCTATCAAAAGAATACCAAAGCTGACGTTAACCAACAGTACTAGTTGAAAAACAATGAGCCGCCTACAAGGTTCACGCAGATGGTGGGCGTGCCAACTCGCTGGCCAGATCTATTCTCATCTCAGTGTCAACGTTAACCAACAATGATGAGGCAATGGAGGCAGACAACGTCGATGCAATGGGAGCCTGTTCTGTGGTCAATGGGACCACAGGCAATGGTGGATATGGGCCATGTTGCAACTGATGGTGCCATAGATTTTGGCAGTTGGGATTCATCCCAACCGGATAGTATAGTCTGCATTCAACATAGTTATTGCCCTGTTTATTTTCACGTGCAAGTAATGCATGAAAACAAATCATGTCGTCCACAGTGGGGTTGCGCCAACCATCCCACTGTGGAATGGCTGGAGGCTCTCCATACTGGTTGAGTCAACAATGGCGTTCATCGTCAACATTATGGTAGAGGTCAACTGAGGCGTTCGCTTCAAAGAAGTGGGTTTCAAGAAAGACCACGCCAAAAGTGTAGGTGTGGTCTACCCATTCTGGTGGAATGTGGTTCACCAGGAGCGTACGCAGGACATCTGCATCTGTCAGGTTCACCGTGACTGTGTCATCAAATCTTGGTAGAGTGAGCTGGACATCGGTCCAGCTCATGGGTTGGAATGGGGTGATGGGATTGGCGGCGTTGTATGCCACAATTGCCTCCCAGTACATCCTTAGACATGCAATAATCAAGGCCAGGAGCCTTGCAAAATGTTTGCAAGCTTGTCCTTGAGGAGACAAGGCCTGGGTGAGAGCATGTCCCATCACCATCCTCCAGTGGATATGGTAGGCAAAGTCAACTGCAATTCCAATTACTGAGTTTTGCATACCCAGGCAGCAAAAATACAGAATGTTCTGGGCCAGCTTAAAAAGATCGAAGGTAAATCGAGTACCTTTGGAATTGAAGCCAGCCAGAGTGAAGAACGGCCTCCCACTGCGGTCCTTCTACCTCAAGTAACCTTTGGGGGTCGGCATGACCACCAGGTTCATGTGGTGGGAGGAGAAATCAAGGGGAGGCGTGATGTGATTGTACTCTGGTGTGCACACCAGAGCCATACAAAGGGAAACATCAAAATTGTAGCTGATGCACTGAAATTTGCGCATCAGGTAATAGGCCTCCATGCAAGTGGAGATTGATTTAAACTTGTTCTGCAAAAGCTCTATGAGCTTTTGCAACTGCTGAGAATCTATAGGGAATCCCCGTGATACCACTTTACCAATTTCAGAATTGGTAATGTGATACATTTTTTCGGTCTCCGCCTCATGATAGACAGTAGCCATGGCTTCATCTCCAACAAACACAGTGTTGGACAGCCAGGAGTAGTAAAAATGGCGGTCCAAAGCACCACTAAAAAACCAGTTGGAACGCTCGACATTCTGTCCTTCAATAAAGACCCCTAGGCCATCAAAAATTCTCCTGGTGGCTTGCTCTGCACGATCCTTGTTTGCTTTTGTCTGCCATGCAGCCTTGTGCTTGGCGCAAGCGGCAATCTTCTTGTCCTTTGCCAACCGCTGTCTGCAGTTGGCAGGCATCTCTCCTTTCGACAGAGTATCCACTGGCTGCTCCACCCCATAGTCACTATCATCACTCGGCTCTTGCAGCCCGAGCAAGACCAATGTTGGTAGCCGGCCCTCTACCTCATTCTCTGACTGGGGGTCCTTCTTCATGGACTCTAGTATGTATGAGTCCAGTGGCGCCTCAAATTGCACCGCTGGAAGAAAGTACATTGTGGAGTTATCAGCTCCTGCTGGGACTCCCACTGCGAACACAACTGCTGTTAATACCACCTCATCCGCAGGCTTTGTGGGCCCCAATGAATGGGCAGGAGCATGTGTTGATGAGGAAAGTCCTTGTAAACTGGCATCCACGACCATGAGCTCCTTGTGTAGCTCAGATGGTGTTGGGGAGATTTCCTCTGCTTCCTTCTGCACCTTGACTCCTGCTCTACGCTGCCCTTTGTTGCAGGCTGTGTCGGTAGCTTTGAGGCATTTTACCTCATTTGTCCCCTCCAGTGGCAAAGAATGCCTCTTCATGGCATTTGCAAATGTTTTAATTGTATTTTTGTTACATTGTTGCAGCATAATGGTTTTGTCAAGTAGCCTAGTGATGACTACCTGGGCAACGGGATCTCTGAGGAATGAGGATTCCGGCGGCACTCTCTGGCCAATGGACACCAACTGTCTTCAAACTGTTTTGATTTGAGGTTCAAGGACCTCTGGAGGTGTTGCTACCTCCTTGTCCTTGTTCTTCTCCGAATATAATATGTGCCACAGAAACAGCGTGTGCATTGGCAAGGGGGAGCGCCAACAAGGAGGCGTCCAAGGTCTGAGTAGACTTTGCACCAGTCCTCGCAATGTGGGTTCGTTCTGCCTGCATTCTATGAATTTGCGTAGCGCTCCTCCATGCGCAGTATGACTTCTTGGAGGCGATTGCCTCTGGTCTCTCCTGTAAGCCTCTTGTGGAGGCGGTGTATGCTCTCATTGTCATCAAGGTTTGGCTACCTTGACTTGGGGTTGGACGGTTCATGACAATTCCTCATCGACTTCCATTGGCGTTACCTGTGGCATGGTTAGTACCTGATCATTCAGAGGTATTATACTTGCACTCTGAGACTGCACCATCGAAAACGGCATTGGCATCCCCCACATCACCTGCAGCATCTGCGGTTGCTGCTCAGGACCAGTTGGTCCTGGGAAATAGGGCATCAGCATGAATTGTGGGTAAAACTGTTGATGTCCAAATTGGGCGGCAGGCTGCCCAAACTGGGACATTGGGAACAATGCCACACTCAGTGTTGTCATTGATGGTTGTTGTGACTGCTGTTGCAGAAGCGGTTCTCTCCCTCCTCCAGAACCCTGTGGGTTCTGAGGTGGTGGCTGTGGCATTGTACTTTGAGACGGGTATGACATTTTCATTGACATTGTTGTTGTCAATGAGAGAAAAGAAAAAAATGCTTACTCATCCAGTTTCATATGGTTACATAATCTGATCCAATCAAAAGATCTGCCTCTACTGATCCATACTATCTGATCAGATGGCGCATCTTATCCATCTAATCTATACAGACCATGATTGATCCAATTGTAATCTTATCTGGCTTACTTAATCTAAGCATGTGAGCACTTAGCAAGCTGACTTGGGCGTTTGACGCCTTGCAGCTCTAACCAATCCAAAGCTGCCAGCTTTGAACAGGTCTAATACAGCTTCTATGTCATATCACCAGCACTCCATCGCACTTCAAATTTGAAGTGTGTTCCATTGCTCCATTGATGACCCAGAATATCTTTGACAAACCACTCTTGTTCATCGATGGCTCCAAAGTCATAAGTCTCGAGTGTCACCCGATTTTGGAACATTGCATCATTGTTTGTGTTGTATCATCTGAGTAACAATACATGGAACTTGGGTACGATACGCCTAGCTAGTAGAGCTGCAGGCAGCTCTAGTACATAGTTTGATGTACTTGGTTCTGCGACCAAGATCTTGTATGGTCCAATATACTTTGGACACAACTTCCTTGCCCTCCCTTTTGGGAGGTTAAGATTCTCCGTGGACAGATATACTAATGTGCCAGGCATTAGCAGGCTCATTACTGCGCTGATCATTTGCATGTTGTGCCTGAACAACATGCACTGCAATAATCACATTGTGCATGTTGGCTAAATTCTCCAACGCCTTTTGTGCAAAGTCTTTCACTCCTTTGTGAATGACATTGTCTCCTCTGAGCTCCCATAACATAGAGGGCATGTAGCCTCCATTGAGCTCAAATGGTGTGTATTTAGTCGTCTCTGACACACTTGCATTGATTGCGAACTCAGCCAGAGGGATCTTATCTACCCAATTGCATTGGTTCGGTCAGACCACTGTATGGAAAATCTGCGCAATACTGCGATTTGCACGTTCTGCCTGTCCATCCATCTGCAGATGGAATGACGTTGACATAAGTAGCTTAGCTCCCAGGAGCTTGTGAAGCTCCTGCCACTAGTGAGATGTAAACTTTGCGTCTCTATCACTCACGATGGAACTTGGAAGGCTGTGCAGCCTTACAATCTCTCGCAAGTATATCTCTGACGCAGTAACGGTTGTGTGCACTGGTATCAGATGCACCATACTAGTCATGTGACAGATTACCACCCAAAGGTAGTTGTAATCTTTGGATTTGGGGAATAGACCAACAAAGTCCATTCCAATGGAGTCCCAAGGTTTTGTTGGGACAGGCAGGAAATGTAGCTTCCTTGCAGATTTCTGATTGCTCGTCTTTGAACGCTGGCAGGCCTCACAGGTCTGACAGAACTTTGTTACTTCTGACTGCATCTGAGGCCACCAATACCACTGCCTTAGGTATTCCAGAGTCTTGTTGGTATTGAAATGACCAACGCTCTTGTGAGCTTGCGTCATAATCCATGTAATGAGAGTTTGGTCGCGTGGTAAGCATACCACTCTACGCCCTCAAACATTCAAGATATGGATCAGTCCATCCTCATCCATGCTGAATTGTGGGTGAGCTACTGCATTTTGCTGAATCTCAGCAAAAAATGAGTCCTGGTGGTATTTTCTGCGTACAGCATGTAGGAACTCATTGTCCTGAAGTACAGGAGAGTCAGTATACTCTCCTGCTGGCATCAACGCATCAGCGAGTGTAATGTCTTGGCCAGACGGTCCAATGCCACCAGTTTCCATGTTGGACTTTGACATTTCCGTTGTCTTGGGCTGAACCTGCTTCAGTTGCTCAGCTTCGATGTCTTGGGCTTTGTGCCATTCTTGCAAGTGTTAACTTTGCCAAAGTTTGTTTGCTTGCATAGTCCAAAGCTCTACCACATGCTCTTTCACCTCCTTGTAGCAATGATATGGTAGATCATTGCTCTGTGGATCAATGCAAATGTCTGCATTGATGTACTCATGCATGTCATGATGTTCACTGACTTTATCGCTCTCAAAGTACCTTGAAAGACAGTCAGCGACTTTATTCAGTTCACCTTTGACATACATGATGTCAAAGTTATATCGCGACATGTAATCAATCCACCAGCGTTGCCAGGGAGACAAAGTTGCTTGGGTCTTGAAGAACTCAAGCGCTTTATGGTCAGTTATGATGTGGATCTTATATCCCATCAACTTGTTTTTCTATTTGAGGAGTGCCTCAAGTATCGCTAGCGTCTCTAGCTCATGGATGGCGTAGTTCTACTGTGCTGAGGTGAATTTCCTTGACATGAAGCTGGTGAGTCTGCAATTCTGCCAGGAACTTCCTTGGCCATACATTGCACCAACTCTGATCTTCGATGCATCACAGATGAGCCAAATTGGCTCATCACACCTAGGATCTATGGGCCAAATCACTGGTGCCTTCAAGCAGATCCATTTGATCATCTCAAAGCACTGCTGATGTATGGGTCTCCATATGAGTGGAGCCCTGTTCTGGGTAATGGACATTAATGGTCCAGTATACGCCATTATATTGAGCAAGCAATTGCTGATATAGTTCACTAGTCCAACAAACCATTGGACATTGTTATAGGTCCATGGCACACACCATTTGCATATGCGGTCAATCTTATCCTGGTCAGGATGAATACCCTGACTGTCGATCTTGTGTCCGAGACAATCCACTGTCTCAGCATACAACTCACATTTCTTCTATTTGAGGTACAGCAAATTGGACCTCAATTGCTCAAATATGACACAAAGATGCTCTTTGTGTTCCTCAATGGAATCAGAATATAGTCCAAGTATATGTAGACAAATCTTCCAATCACATCTCAAAAGATAGAGGTCATCAATTTCTGGAACATTGCAGAAGCATTGCAGTCTCCTATCTGCATTATGTTACTGACGTATGTTCCCATGATGGACAAGAACACTGTCTTCGGAATGTTGGACAAGCAAATTCTCACTTGTTCATACACATCCATCAGGTCAATCTTTGACCTGAACTTTTCTCATGCCATGTCTTCTCAAATCACTTTCTGATTTGGAAGTGGAGTCACATCCTTCACTGTATTGTCATTGCGTTGGCGTGCATTCAACGCAGTCCTCAAGGTACCATCCTTCTTTGGGATGCACAACAATGATGCAGCTTGGGAGGCTGGTCTTGCCTCCTACCACTGAGCTCGCAAGTACCAATTGGTCTTGTCTCAGAGCTGCTGTTGCAGTGCCATTGGGCATCGTAGCAGATGATACTTATAAACCTTATTCTTGTCAATAAGGTTAATTTCGTGATTTACCTCATGCCAAGGAAGTAGTTTCTTCTTGGTACTGTTCAAGATATCTGTAAACTCCTGCTACCACTGTAACCGCAGGCTTAGGATATTCTTCTCCGTAAAACAAATGGTTTTATCTTTGCCTTTTTGGTCCATGCCTCTGCACAGATGCTCAATTACCTTTGCTCGTGCCACCGGGCAAGCATACTTTTCTCTGAGGGCGGTAATCCTCAGTTTGCTCTCATTCGGTGTGTATAGTTGCACAGGCACACTTCTCTTGCTTTTTTGTGATGTCACGGAGAGTCCATTAAAGAATATCTTGCTCAGCAGCAAGATCTTGTCATCATTAGCTTGACAATATGATTCTTCTCTTAGTGTCCAGCATGGTCCATTTTATGCGTACATCAACACCATGAGTTCATTCTACTTGGCAGGCATTTGTGGATCAAATGCCCACTCAAACATGGAATGAGGTACAGGTCAGTCCCAAATTGACCTATTCATGCATGTAGAGGACATCTTGTCCTCCTACTCATCATTTGACACAAGGTCCTCAACCTTGATTTTCAATGATATTGGCTGACATTCCATGCTTGACGTGCGCTGAGGCCTCTTGTTCTCAGACTTACTTAGCCTTTCATACTTTTTTTGGGGGCCTTCTCTCCTCTTCAGAGTACGCTTGTACTCTAAAGCCTCACTTTCCAGCACTATCAGTGCTGGACTATCCGCTGGCAAGCTCACATGAGCTCGCTCCTTGTCCTCTCCATCTTCTATGATGAGCGCTTTTCTGCCACTGTCTAGTCAGTTCTGTCTGACTAGCAGCTTTTTCTCTGTGGTGCGATGTTGATGGAGTCGTCCATTGCCGTTATCCATGGTCACTCATATGGTGGAGATGGCATTGCCATCCACTATGATCTCATTCTTCTTGAAATCAAGAAGAACATTATGCTTCCGCATATAGGGCGTACCTATAATAACATTGTAGTAATCAAAGTTTGCTACGTCCAAGTATTCCTTGGACCTTGATTTTGCACAGGCAATTGTTGCCTGTGTACCAAACTGGACTGCAGCTCAGCTGCCCACAGTGCCCAGCTGAAGGACAAGTGGTTCCTTCAGCTCACTCACATATATGTCATGCACCTGACAGAACTGAGGTATCACCCCAGTTGTGGTGCTTCCTGAGTCCCACAAGGTCCATGCCTTGTGGCCATAAACTTCCACATACGATGCAAGGCACTCTTTGCTTCAGCACTGGCCTCGCCAGCTTTTTTGGTGCCTTGCAAAGGTGCACCTTATACACCTTCACATTGGCTGCCCTGATTGGTCAATTGAATGGGCTTGCCGGGTAGTCCGTCAGAGCTCCCATGAACTCTGTATCTGACTCCCAGGCATAGTAGTTGTTGTTGTATACATCAACCTTGACGTACTCATTGTCCAACAACTCTTCCTGTTCAGAAGCGTTCCCAGCCTCTGGCTCCTCATTGTTGAGGTTCTCCACCTTATCATCCTCAATGTCAGGCTTGTTACCTGAGTCTACCCCTTCCTCATCAGGGATAGCTGTGTGTGTCATGCGTATGTATGCACGTGGCTTGGCCATTGGCCTTCCACCACCATCTGGGCATTTGTTAGCATAATGTCCAGGGCATCCACACTTAAAGCATGTGTTTGCCAAAAAGGGGTGACCTGCTTCCATTCTCAGAGGCCCATTTGACGTCTTGACAACGTCAACAGCCTGCTTTGCGCAATCACCCTCTCGGTGTGGCCCTTGCTGGGGGTTCTGCACCGGCTGGTCCCGTCTATTCAATGGGCGGTCACTCCGGAAGCGTCACTCCCAGCCTGGTGCTGACTTGACCATGAACTGAGGGTTTGTATTCCCAATCATCTCCTTTCAACATGCCCAGAAGGTGCCTACCTTCTGAGGTTCTGGTCTTTTTGTCATGCACATCTTTGAGCGGTGCAGCTCAAAGTATTTCGCAATTTTGTGGGCTTGCTCATAGCACATGCATGCGCTACAAATTCCTCCACTGTATTGACTTTGGGAAATAGCCCATCATTGCAGATGAGAGACTCTCTTATCGCATTGGGTATCCCATGCAGAAATGTCTCTATCATTACCCAGTTGTCTGGGTAAATGGACATGTTCTGCGCATGATCTATCAAGGTATCATAGAAACCTTGAACTCCAAGCTTCTCATTATAGGAGGTCACAATGAACGCCTCCCTTGCATCTTGCATAGTGGATGCACTCACAAAACGGTTGTATAGTTCAAGGATCACATCCTTGAATGTCCATTGCTGCCTTGCATGATTGTACTGCATGATGTTGAAACCAGTTCTTGGCTTGTCCTTCTAGGAATTTGGGGAGAACAAAGACTTGTTCTCAATCCAGGCAATCACCACCATACTGACAAGCTGCCAGATGGTTGTAAACATTCATTGTCCAGTTTTCCAAGTCACTGAACTCGGATTCACCCCAATACAGGTATATATGTTTTGATTCCGCTTTCCATGGTTTTATCCCTTCAGGTAGGCATAATGCTATGCCTACAGCATCATTGATAATGCTACTGAGGTGCTGGTGCATATTCTCATTATACACCTTTGTCGCCTCAGTTAGTCCAGGAGTTTTATTCCTGCGTTCAGCAGGAGGTACCACGGAGAACGCTTGTACAGGTTGCTGACCTGTATACTGTCTCTCTGTATTATTCCAGTGAGGTGGACCGTCTCGTCCACCTTGGTCCTCTGATCCCTGTTGATCAGGAATCCAACTCAATGGTGCAGTGGGAGGGTTACCACTCCCACTGTCTGGCTGGCCTGTTCCTTGGACATATTGCCTTTGCATCTCGCTGATGGGCATTATTCCATCAAACACAATACCCTGATTGTCAATCCAGGAATGTCCCTGGCAATTCAGGTCTTGATTGCGCATCTGCTGATACACTACTCTCTTGGCAAACTTTTCCCCCAGTAGCACTCTGTTGTTCAGTGGAGGTTTCTCCACTGATTCACGCTTGACTTGCAGGGAAGTCACTTCCTCTGCATCCGCATTGTGACTCTCTACCACTGGAATGGTAGATACCAATTCAACTGTAGACAGAGGTTGTCCTTGGTGATCTTTGAATATCTGTTGGCGCTGAACTGCAGCAAATCTTGCTGCAAATTGCTCTTCTGTCTCCCCCTGTTGCTGGGGAGCATATATGTTGCTTATTGCTTCCTCCAGATGCAGAGAAAGCATGGGTTGCGCCTTGATCAGAATATTGGGCACCAGATTTGCGCTGTTTGGCGTCAAGGCCACTGAGCCTCGATTTGCTTTCCAGTAAATGTAGGCATGCGCCTCCAGCTCCAAGATTTGAATATATATTCAATAGTATCTACCGGAGATACATGTTCACCTCAGGCCTGTATTAATTGTATGTGCTTAAGTACATACAGTCCCAACTTTGCTCATGTTGTATCCTTTGTAATTGAAGGATACCGGTTCCAGAGCATCATGCACTGCACCTGTAAGGTGGACTCGATGCGTCCACCTTCCTCATCGTCGGAAGTCTCATCTTTCCAATGTACCACAGGAGTTTTCTGCTCAGGGACAGTAGTTCTCTGAGGCACAGCATCTCCTTGCTGTCGCTGGGTCAATGTCACAACCCACCCCCAGGCCTGAGCCCCAGGCCCGGACCCCCCCACACACTCCTCAGCAAACACTTCTCGCACAACCCCAACTCAGGACAAACTCCACAATTACCCAACACGGCCATCACATCATACCCTGGCCGACTCTGACGCCTCCCTCAGATATCACTAGCAAACTCCGGTGCTCCCGGACATCACTGACAATCTCTGGAGACCCCTGGCATGACAGCACGGCAACCCACGCATCTCCCGATGCATCAGGCATCATCACACATCATTTGACGCATCATGCATCACCTTGTGCAATCAGTCCACACATTATATGTTGCAATGCATCAGTTTCCGCATCATGCCTCGCTGCGCCCCCTTGTTGCGCTACGTCACCCCTTGCATGGCACCACTGCGACTCCCAAAGCAGCGGCGCCACTACCATCCAACACTCGTGAGTCTTCTTTGTCTTTCTATATGCGCCAGGATGCCACCAGAGCCCCAGGGGTAGCCCTCAGACCCAGGGCCAGGACCCCAGACCTCCTCTTCATCATGTAGTCAGTATATAAGTGTCAGGTTCCGCTGACCCAGGGGCTCAGCAATTTTGGGCGAGGCCTTACCAGGCGTATTCGGACAGCTACGGACACGCTGGGACCTAGAGAGGGCCGGAGGAAGGCGCTGGGACAAGGTGACGTGCGCCAGGAGCGTAGGGAGATCAGACGAAGTGTTCTGGGGTTGGCACGAGCAAGGGGCAAGCACCGGACAAGAAGGTTCTATTGGAGGAAGTTCAGGTTAGACGGCGCCATGGGTGGCATGCCGGTGGCGGACTATCCGGGGAAATCAAGGGACTGATAGGCGAATAGGCAGTTTAGAGTTCGACAGGTGTGGAACCGAACTCAGGGGAGTGGAGAATGCAGGCCAGATAAGATAAGAGATCGGAATGCGAGAGGGGAAGGGAAGGAGAAACTTGAGGCAGAGACGGGAACAATAGAAAGAGACAAATGAGCAAAGGAGATGGAATTGAGAGAGTAAATAGAGACAAGGACAGGTACAAGGCGAGAGAGTAGAGATGAATACGGACTATAGGAATGGAGATGAGTACAAGACTACAGAGCGGAGACGAGTATGAGGCAAAGTTACGAGGCCGGAGCGATACAAGAGGAAACCGGGGAGTATGGGCAATATCAAGACTACCGTACTTAGTGCTACAGGGGGGCTTATATACTGACTACACAACAAGGCAGGTCCAGGGTCCTGGTTCCGGGTCTGGGGGCTGCTCTGGAGCTCTGGTGGTGTCCCAGAGCACCTAGGAAGACAAAGGAAAACCGCAGGTGTCGAATGGAAGTGGCACCGTTGCTTTGGGAGTTGCAGTGGCGCCGCGCAAGGGAGGACGTCGCACAGCAAGAGGACGCAATGAGGCATGATGTGGGAGTTGATGCAAGACAAAGCATGATGCATGGGTTGATGCGCAGGGTGATGCATGATGTGCGGCATGATGCGTGGCATGAAGCAACACTGCATGATGCGTCGAATGATGCCTGATGATGCTTGATGCATTGGATGTTGTGTGGGTTGCCATGCTGTTGCGCCGGGAATCTCTGGGGGTCGTTGGTGGTGTCCGTGGGGTGTCTAGGGGAAACGTCAGGGTCGACCAGGGTATGACGTGATGACCATGTTGGGTGTTCATGGAGTTCATCCCGAGTTGAGGTCGTGCGAGGAGTGTTTGCTGGGGTGTGTGGTGTGGTCCCGGGCCCGGGGCTCAGGCCCGGGGGTGGGTTGTGACAATAAGCTCCGCTGGTAGCACCCAGTACAGTAGTCTTGATATTGCCTACACTTCCTGGTTTCTCTCATATTGCTCTGGTCTCATATATTTGCCTCCTACTTGTCCCTATCTCCATTGTCTCATACTTGTCTCTACTCTTGTCTTCACTATCTCTTCCTCAATCTATTTGCTTTCTACCAACTCCGTCCACTCAGTTCTCTTTTGTTTCGTCTCATCAGTCTCCCAGTTTCCCCAGCCTTCAGTCTAATTGGCCCAGCTCTGCAACTGTTCAACCTTAAAACCCTGTCCACACAATCATTCTTTGCGCCCTTCCCATGACACAGCCACCAGCACATCAGTAGCTCCACTAACAGAGGGTTGGACGGTGCTAGATAAGCTTACAGTTGGTTCAGTGGATAGGCCAGAAGAACACTGCTATTGTTCAGCCTGGGAATATTCTATTCCACAGGCTGCCTATATATACTACATTGGTGGCTGTGCTATTACTAATACTGTTTACTAATTGGGCCCCAGTATGTAAAGGAGTATGACTAACAATAATCAATGCTGAGTAAGGTCTGGGCATATGACTCATCAAGGCTGACTACTACAAGACGGAAGGAGAAAGGGTGGGCTGAGTGGCTGGTTGGATCTGCTAGGAATAGGCATATTGTTGGACTAAGCTCGGAATAGGGTTGGACATGGTCCAGAGACCGGTCCCCTGACAGTGTTCTGTTCTGGGGTCTCCCAGACTATTCCTGACTTTGCTGCACCGCTGGGTGCAGCTGTGGGTTGCGCTTTGCTCTACAAAGCTTCTTCTGGCATTTCCTGAGGCTGCTGGAGGGGTTCCTCCATTGTAGCCTCAGTAGTCTCTAACCCGGAATGAA
>QLOM01002913.1:0-53460 GCA_003313785.1 Termitomyces sp. MG148 | reverse complement strand
AAAAAAAAAAAAAAAACTTCTGATACTTCTAATGAGTGCGTGGTGTAGATCAGAAATTGATGTCAATGTATGATGGTCCACTCTCATACATACTCCGTAACAATGGCTAAGACAGTTCGTCTGCACTTCGCATTTGTCTCAGGACTCGTCCTTTCTCTAGTCCGAGTCATAACTACAACGTAAAGGTTCGAAAATTGATGACTGGATAATTTTGCGGAATCGGACTCGGATGATCAAATTTCCTATCAATTTTCTGCCAGGTACCTTAACCAAGCAAGTCCCTAAACTCTGATTTTACTATATTGACTAGAACTAAATATGAGTTCTGATGTGCTCGCTTAGGATCCATATGCCGATATTACTCCATTACATAAAGTAATGTAGCCCATAGACAATGTGGTGGTTACAGTACTAAATCCCGGAGCTTCTTGTTCTTAGAAATTGTCATGGCTTCCTCTCCAAAAGAATCACCCTCGAAACTTGGAGCGCTTCTTTCTAGTGTTGGGTTTCTCAAAAAGATATATCACTATGATCGCCTTGAACCATGGGTAGGCACGAAGCCTTTGGCTCACGCGACTCTTGGACGCTTACGTTCTCTATGAGATTGAACTTACACGTATAGGCTACTTTGCTGGGTCAATGGTCGTGTTTTGGCCTTACGGTGAAAAGTCTAATTATTGTTTTGATATTTGGTTTTGATCTGATGTTTCTTCATAGCATGGGCCTTAACTATGTCTGCACGTGCAACTTTAATGCCTTTCAGTAACTTCTGCTCGCTGAGCGTTGTTGGTTTCCTTGGCGCATCTTTATCCCACAGGTAAGTTCTTCATTCTGTTTAAACCTCCGTTTCTCATACTGACCACTGACCTGTTTTCCTAGTTCGTTCCCCCTTGATCATTGCCTGACCTACCTTCACTCATTCACAGGTGCTGGCTGCGTTTGGAACGATATTTTTGACCGAGACTTTGATGCCCGAGTAGGTACGGTGCAGTAGTTTCGACTGTGTTAAGAAATCGCAACTCAACTTCTTCTATAGAGCGCACGAAGCAACGTCCCCTTGCTTCCAGAACCGTTTCTGTGGCAGGGGCTGGTTTGTTCCTTTGTGCACACATCTTCATTTTAATAGCTATGATGTGGGATGTTAACCGCTTGGCGTAGGTGTCACATGTACTCTAGCCTTCAGTGACTGAGGTAACACAATGTTACTTAGATGGAACGTTGGATTATTAGCACTATTCCCTCTGGCAGGAATTTATCCTTTCATGAAACGCATCACCTATTGGCCACAGGCATGGCTAGGCACGTTTATTATGCAATTTCCGGACTCTCAATCCTTATAGATCCCTGATCCTACTATCTTAGGTATTGCCATCAATATTGGCGTGTCCATGGCCTGGGCAACCACCACTGCCTCTATCCCAGTGAGGTCCCTCGTCTTGAGTGTCGGATGCTTCTTGTACGTATCACCTATATAATTCTTGTTGCATCAGCTGATGAACAATTGCAGCTGGACCCTGTGGTATGGTGAGTTAAGAGGTTAGCGCATCTTTCAACCTGTTGAAATTGACCATTTGTTTGTAGACACAATATATGCATGTCAGGATAAGAAGGACGACGTGAATGCTGGTGTTAAGTCGACTGCACTGCTTTTTGGATCTCGTATAAAGGAAATCCTCACCCTGTTCGGAACAATGTTTATGTGCAGTTTGACTGTCTCTGGAATCCTTAATGGACAGTCCCTCCCCTTCTTTACCTTGACAGTGTTTGGTGGAGCCTTACATTTGGTTTGGCAACTATACACCGTTGATGTCACTTCTCCCAAGAGTTGTTGGCGAATAGTGAGTGACACTCTTTCACTATAAAGACCGATCTCATCTCCTCACAGTTTGAGGCAAATGGCTTTTATTTTGGTGCTATCGTAGAAGCGGGCTTGATATGGGATTATATTCTTTTGAAATGATCGAGTCTTGTAATTGGCTGATGAGAAACTATTGTTATTTTTCATTCATTTATTTTGAATTCATTATCGTTACTGAGGCGCTGCCATAGTACCACAGACACAAAACTACGCCCCCGCATATGCAGAAAATGAGTGAGTCAACGTTGTCTCGTGGGAGATACTAAAGTGTCGGTGAGCAACGAGTGCTTGTTAAGGAGGGTCAATCTTGGATCAATACTCGGCTTCTGTCATGACCTGCCAGGCCACCTCTGGTTCTCTCCTTCTCTCCTCTGGTCCTGGAGCTCCACCCACCCTCCGCTCCACAGCCCCACCCTGGGACATGGCCTGCCAACCCATGACTATTGACTGCAGCCACTGACCATCACTGTAGCCACCACCACTGGACATCACCAATTCTGGACATCTCTGGTCTACAATGACTTTAAATCTTGACAGCAAAACAAAGAAGGCTAGAGATGAACCTTTAACTGCCACCAAACCAGAGAAGTTGGCAGGGCCGAACTTGAGAGCAGACAACCTCTGAAACATTGTCAAGATAATTGCTAAGCCTTACGGTCACACAGCAGAACCAGATCAGTATGCGATTCTAGTCTACGTATGACAGTAAAATTGGCTGCCTTATCTAAGGCAGCCATACAGACTTATATGTATAATTAATCAATCAATTATTATAGTTAATTAATTAATTATTATAGTTAATTAATTAATTATTATAGTTAATTAATAATAATTATTACTACTTTTGAGGAGGCCATAGAGTGAGGCTCTATGGCTGTAAGTCTGTTACATGCCCCCCTTTTAGACTGCTAAACAGTCTACATAGTAGGAAGGAGGCATGCATGCATGTAGGTACAAGTGTCAAAATAAAAATAAAAAATGTAAATTGATGTCCACGGCTTGAAGTCTCTGCTCATCTTTCAAAAGAATACAAAGCCAAGGTTAACCAACAGTACCAGAATAAAAACAACTTTTCCCCTTAGCAATCAGCAAGAGTACACAGTACAGATCTAGAAAGCAACTTGCGACTTTGCAACTTTCCGCTACTGATTTCCAGACTCTGAATAATGGTGGTTGCCGTTTGCATCAACAATACCAAGTGGTAATCTCTAAAGACTCCTTGCTTATTATTGGTCACACCTATAGCTTTCTGACTAAATCACAAAGACTTGAAACAAGTCTAAATTCTGCTTATATGGAGATTGTGATGCTATTACTGGGCAAGTGCACATTGCAAGGTAAAGGAGGGCCACGGTTGCCTGGATATAGGGGACTGAGTGCATTTCTTCAACCTTCTTGAGGGTCTGCGGTGAGTCTGCCTTTGAAAAACAAGTGCCAGGATTGAGCAGAGTGGTAACAGCTTTACTGTCAAGCATGTCAAAGCATGAGAGGACCTCTGTAGTGTATGCCTTCTGGTCAATCCAGAGCTTATGCTGGGCTCAGTCATGTGTGACTACAATGCCCAAAAGGCCAGTCATTGGTCTGAGGTGACATAGTTTGAAATATTTTTGCAAATCACTGATTACCTTGAGGATAGCGGTGTGGGACTGGGATGCAAGGGTCATGTTATCTACATGGATTGGAACAATAATGCGCACGTTGTCCTTGAAATAAACGTAGATGCAAGGGTCAGAAGTGATGTGGGTGAAGCCTATCTTTACTAGAACTTGATGGAGACATCTGTTCTATAGATTTGCTCCCTAGTGTAGTCCATAGATGCCACACTCTAACTTAGTGCATGTGTCATCTTCCCCAGGTTGGCATTGTATGTCTGGGGAAACCTCCTCAGGAAACCCCTCTGGGAATTTCATGTAAAGTTCTATTACACTGTGAAGGAAAGCAGATGATATATTGACTGACTCAAAGTACATGTCCTCAACTGCTGCAAGAGTCAACACAGTGTGCACTGCTGCCCAACGTGCTGTTGGAGCAAATGTTTCATCAAAATCTATGCTTGGCTACTGGCTGAAGCCCTAAGCAACTATGCAGGCCTTGAAATGCTTGATGGCACCATCCAGCAGATGCTTAACCTTGAAGACTCATTGTGACCTGATAGCTTTCCTGCTGACAGGGAGGTAGACTGCATGCCACGTACCATTATTCTTCAGCATGTTCATCTCCTCAACCATGGCCTTGTGCCACTCAGCAGCATTGTCACTTGCCATTGCCTTGCAGTATGAGCAAGGGTTGGAGTCATGTGCACCCACCTTGTACACACAAACCAGGTTGGCATGGACCATGCCATAACCACCAATATCTATCCCGTATTTGACATAGACTGGCTTGAAGCAGAGCCTCATCAGAGAAAACATTGCGGACAAGGTCTACCCCTTGCTCTCCATGGGCATCAATGTCTCCAACATTGACTTCCCACAGAAGCTGATCTAGTGGCTCCTCTGATTATGGTGAAGGGGGCAGCAGTGGTGGCAGCTCTCAAAGCAGAGGCAATTTGTGATTGATCTGGCATTGAATTGTGTTGTAATAATTAGTGTTAGGTCCACATGTGGGTATACACATACATGAGCTCAGTTCTTGTAGTGGAAGTAAAGAGCATAGCTATTGAAGTGCTTGTGCTGACTGGTGACTGGGTTTGACTCCCACCAACATTGGCAGGTCTCCCACTAAAACTGGACCCTCTTTGTCATTGCTGAGAAGTGGAGTCAAAGGCTCACCGTTGTTGATTTCATAAATTGGCACAAGTGGTGGCTCAGCAAGTCTGTTCACTTTGCTCACAACAGGCTCAGTGTGGTCATTGTATTTGTCAATGTTGGAACAGGTGAAAGATTCTAGCAGCAGTTGAGGGGTGCAGGGAAGAGAAAGGCCTGGGAAGTGCAACTCATTGAATATAACATCTCTGGACACAATTACCTGCTTAGTTGTTGGGATATAAACCTAACATGATTATTGGGATATTCAATGAATATTCTGGGGAAGGAGTGTCCATTGAGTCCTCACCTCTTTTTGTGGGGTACCAACACATACGCAGTGCAACCAAACACATGCAAGTGGCCAATGTGTGGCTTTTTGCCTTTGTATGCCTCAAACAGCATTGTATCACATGGTAAGGCCAATGTTGGGCAGCGGTTGTGGATGTGATAGTAAGCACTCAATGTGTATGTCCAGAAGCTTGGTGGTAACTTAGCCTCTGCAAGCATAGATGTAATGCTCTCCTCAATTGTTCTATTCATCTGCTCAGCCACTCCATTCTGCTAAGGTGTTGCTGTGTTGGTAAATTTGATACGTATCCCCTCTGATCTGCAGTATGCCATGAAATTGTTTGACATGTATTCTCCTCCTCTGTTGAAATGCACACATTTGATCACCTTCTCTGCATGGCATTCAGCCTAAGCCTTGAAGGTCTTGAATGCATCCAGTACATTGCTCTTTTGGTACATGTTGTATACCTCTATCCACCTCATGCTATTGTTGACAAATGTTACCCACTATTTATAGTTTGATTGGTGTCCCCTGACCTGCATTGGGCCATGCATGTCACTGAAGATTCTTCCAAGGATCTCAGTGACCTGGTCCACAACCCATGGGAAGGGCACACAGTGCTGCTTTCCTTGGAGGCATGGTTTGCACATGCATGGCAGTGGCAAGTCGGATGATAGTTTCAGGTCATGCATGAGGTCATCTTTGATGAGTTGTTCTAGCCTATCAGCCCTGAGATGGCACATTCAACAATGCAACAGGGACCTGTTGATCTTAGCAGATGAGGTTGGTCTGATGTACAACACATTTGCAACATGCACTGGCAACAAAACAAGGGTTTTGCCATCTAGGTAGGACATTAGAGTTTTGTCAACAGTGGCAGTGAATATTAATTTGCCATTGATTGAGAATAAAACCTTGCATTTGTGAAACATCACTTCAAAACCATGGTGTACTGCAAGGGTGGTGATTGACAACAGGTTGTTTGTCGATTTGGGTACAAAAGGGACATTGGTGAATATAACATCATTAAGTGGCCTCCTATCTTCACTCACTCCTTGTGGTCTGAACCTGATTGACCACTTTCCAACTGAGTACACTGTTGCATTGTTAGCAAGACAGATAGGTACTCTCCAAGATTTAAAAGAGTTCAGAAGGAACTATTCATAGTGCAGCATCATAGAACTTGTGGTGCCCAAGTCTGTATTCCACAGTGTGTTAGAAGGAGTGGTAGTTGATAAGCAAGATTTACAAACTGCGGCTTCAGCTTTGACAGCAGGGCCATTGCAGCCTTCCTTGACTTTTGGTGTGTTGGTGGCCTTAGCTGCATTGGCTTTTATGTTATCATGGTGCCCTCTTCATTTCTTCTGCTTAGCGTTGGAGTCCTCTTTCTTTTGGAGCATGCATGCGGCGGGAAGCATAGGGCACTCAGCAACTTTGTGCACACCATTGCAGATATAGCACATAATGAAGCAAGCTGCGGCAGTGGCAGCTTCATTTTTGGCAGCGGCATGCTGGACCTCTTCAGTTTGGAAGGCCTCTTCAATGGCATCATTGGTAAGATTGCTGAGCATAAGTACAGAAGAAATGAATGATGCGTACTCTTTGCATGAAAGGGCATGAAGCATGGCCATAGAGCATAGTTTGTCATCTAGCATCTCCAGTTGTAGACTGGCAACATAGTCCCATTGGGCCTGATCATTGGAGCAGGGCATAGGGTGTGGATCCACTACATTGAACCTTTGACCCAAGTGCAGAGCTGGGTAAGAGTCTCATTTTTGTGGAGTCAAATGTTGAATAAATTGCTCAGAGAGTTGAAGCGAGCATTAGGTGCCAACTTAGAGTGAATCTTGCATAGTTTTGCCCACATCAGGACCAATTTGGTTCTGATTGTGTCAACATGAATTTTATTACCTTCATTGAGGCCTTGATAGATTTTGCTAGCTGCGTGGTCACTGCATAACTGGTAGGAGTTCCAGGCATTGATAGAGTTAGTGTTGTTGGGCTCAAGAAGTGGCAGGAATTCTTTGCCTGTGATGATTTGTGCTCTGCCTACCGACATAAGTCAACCAGACATGATTTTCTCCCATTCTGTGTATTTGATGGTTCTGTGTCTTGGTGTCAATTGTTGACTGATGTTGTCCATGATAGGCAAGTATAACAGAACCAGTTAGCATGGGAGAAGCAATGTGAGTGATTAGTTGATGGGGAGGACTCTCAGTAGTGCTGTGACATTGAAGAACAGAGCAATATATGATTCTAACTTCAGTGTGAGTCTGTGGGGCCAGGGCCCATAACCTGTAGCAGCAAGTTATATGCAGCGGCTACAGACAGACACAAAGTATGTCAGATAACAACTGGTGTTGTTGTACTTCAGAATGAATGTATATTTGTAACATAAAAAATACATACCTGGTGTTGTTGTACTTCAGAATGAAGAAGACAACAAACACCAGGGAGTGAAAATAATACTAGTGTCATGTGCCACTGAGGGCACTCCATCATACTGTAGGTATTCAACATCATGCTGCATGTATTCAATGGCATTTCAAATCAATCCCATGGCAGCATTGTCCTTGTTTAACCAACATTTGTATTTTTTGAAAGACAATTCCCAGACAAGATACTCTTTCAACTGGAGTATGTCATATAATTCTTGACCTTCCTTTCAAGGTTTGACCAAAGTTTCACCCTCATCAAGGCAGGTGGAGGTTACTAGTTTGGAAAACTCTGCAAGAGGTTTGGGAGGACATATTTTGTGACCCAAGACAATACCCCAGAGAGACTTGGCTTGTAATGTGGACTTCATGTTATCTGACCAGATGTGATAGTTTGTACCATTGACTGATTCGCTAACAGCGGGGCCCATAACCTGACAAAGCATGCTGTATATTGTGCAGTGGTAATAGATATATTCACTGAAGTTCAAACACAAAGGATGATATATTGAGTAAACTAAACAAATCAGATGTAAGCAGACACACCTGAAGTTCAAACACACCTAAAGTTCAAACACACCTGACACAAAGGATGTTTGAATTCAGGAATAGGGGTCCATTTAACATTCTTCACATGAGACATTACTTATGAGTAGTACGATGACAACTCAATGACTGAACTATGAAGTAAGTCTCCAATATGCTACATACCATATGACAAGCCTGATGTCATTCTAAGTCACTCGTCGTCAATTCCCTCAATAATATGACCATTTATTGAACACAATCAGTGTAGATCGATGACTACAAACACATCAAAGGACGCTGTACAATTATTTAGAAGAACAAATGTCTTATCTGTATAAATTATCTTATTGTTTTATAGGTCCGCCGTGCTTGCAGCGGCCCATACTCGACGGTTTAGTTTCCCTTGTCCACCTGGCTTTATCTATTAGCTTTCCCATTTTGGGTACTGGTCCATTGAGCCACTTAGAGGCTGGACACAAGACCACCATGAGGGTGATGGTGGTCCTCGATCAAGGGGTGTTTGAATCTTTTCAAAATCCAATACTACATAAATATATTGATTCTCAATACATAAGTTTATCTTGCGGTCCTTGCGTTATGCTGCAACAGTCATCTAAGCCATTACAGTCGTGGCCGCGTTTCGCAACTGCCCTGTGAAGGATCTTGAAGCTGCCTTCAAGGTCAAGGTAAATACAAGCCTTATTACGGGGCCGATCCTGAAAATTCGTTGATCCATTTGCAAAAGAGTTTCTAGGAATCCTCTACTGACCTCTCGACATGGACGACATCCAGTCGTGGGCACGTTGTCCCAGCCATGGCGCATTGGGTAAAAGGCGGGGCGCAATATACTGTTCATATCCAAACCAAACGGTCATTGTAACGAGTCCAAACGAAGTGATGGCCGTGGTGACTAAAGTCACGATTGTCGTGTGCCTCTTTTGACCCGAAGAATAGGCAAAAAGAACGAGTCCCGGAGAGAAAGATGCGATTGAAATGGCAAGGAATATGGGACCTGATACATGGAACCATGCTGTCATCCAGACCGGAAGACTGCGGCCCCTCGAAGCACTGCATACAACTGCGATTAACAGTGCATAAGATAGTTCCACCATAACTTACTATGGTGTACGCTTCCAGATGACCGCAAGAAGGCTGTTCAAAGCTGCCCCGATGCTCATTATCAAAGAACAGAACCAAAAAGTGTTCACGACGAAGATAAGGGGGTTATATTCGCCGTTTCCTTGTATGCTGAGTGAGGTCTGCAACATCGTTGCCGTGACTGCCGAGAAAAAGGTAGATACAGTTGCTATAGTTAACAGGACTTCATTAGCCCGTCTGTGTTCGTATTGCATGGCTGGCATCCCTATGAAGGTAGAATTAGCTATGTTGTAGACGAAGGGAGATATAGATAGAACACCATATTTATTGAAGGATGTGAAGGCAGAAACCAAATCATCAAAACATTTGCCCATCTCGTCCGCAAGATCGCTGATATAATGACGTATATGAACGGTTTCCAACGAACCTGAACGTGAACCGTGGTGAGAGCTTAAACCGAAGGATGTTCAAAATTGAAATGTAAGGTACGCTGACCTCTGTTTTTGAGACAAGAAGCACGAGACTAGCAAGGTATTGAGGTTTTGCTTGTTAAGGAAGCGATAAGATATCTTACGTACCATCAACTCCTTACTGAACATCATCATGAGATCTTTCACCTTTGCATTTTCTTCCTAAAGTAACGCTTTCAATACTAGCAGTTGCATACTAATCAACGATACAAGGCTGACCGTGTATTCTCTGAATTCATCGAAGCGCTCACAGAACGTGTCACATACTTTTGCCAGAGCCTCTAACCAGAAGTAAAAGGGCTCATTGGTGGCATCGAGATTCGGAGCGGTTCCCATTTTTGGTAGAGATGGGGCAAGGCAAATAGCATTTGAATGAAATGTGGTGAGAAGGTTTTCAAGGCCTTTGCGAAGATCGCGTGCAGCAATTATGAGGGCATATGATCGCCCAAGTTGGCGACATTCTGCCAGAAATATGCGGAGCTTCACAAATGAGTTAGCGTGCCACGGAGGAGAGTAGGTGGAGTATTTACTTGATGGTCAAAATCCGTGACACGCCTACACAGAATGAAGTACATTTTTGTGGAAAGGTAAAGAAAGCCACGCACCGATTCAACCCATTATATGTATTGATAATAGCTTGATGGTCAGGTGAATCTTCAGGGCAACGGTGTCGTCCGGGGTTATTATCGGAATGACTAGCTTGAGATTGGCGGCGTCAGCTATGTCTGAAGAGTAGGAAGGTATGATGAATTGGAAAAACAAACATTGAAGTTGCGGAAGATCTATATCTTGAGATGAAGAACATCCTGCGGTGTGAATGTCTATGTCTGACCGCCTATGCACTATGGCTGTTAATGAGTCTCTGCTGCTGGAATAGATATCCAAGTCAGCTTACACATCTTGAGGAGGATGGGACGGAAGAGGGCGCGGTGAGAACTCTTAGTAACAAGGCACCTATAGCCACCACATATCCCGCCTAATTAGGCGTATAATATGGGTAATATTCCACGCCTAATTAGGCGGTCTATGTCTAGTTTTCCCTTCCTGCAATGATACAACTCTAAATTCAGGACTTTGCTGGCCGGCTATTCCCGGTGGTGGCTCGGCCATCTGTCAAGGGGCGTCAACAACGTCGGATCGTGCACATCATGGTTGGGGATTTGTTCGGGGATAACGCCGACGGTTAATCCCGCCCCTGTTAGAACTGACTCCCGGAATACTATGTAAGTCCATCTCAAGGTTCTGGGGCTGGGTAAGTGGTATAATCCAAGCAAAGACCGTCCAGATAATGCTCCCAACAGCCCAGATTTTTCACTATTTTTTCTCGGCTGGAAACCACATGGTCATGGCATCCTCGACCAATTCCCTGCCCATTACAGTGGCTTTCAAAATCAGTCTCTAAATATTCCTGAGGTTGAAAATATAGAACCTCTGGTCAGAATGCGCATAAATTATGTAGAGAAATAGCATATAGACCCTAGTATGTGTTAGAACATGGGTGTCCTGGTGAGATGAAGGCAAAAAACGTTGCATATCATCACTTCTCGAGCACCTTTGGCAAATGCCGCGGATGGATTTGGCTTGACTCATTACTACCAAAATTGTTTGAATCGAGGGTCGCACAGAAAAAAATTCACAGAAACTGCTTAATATCCCCTAAATTGTTGTACTCCTGGGGTAATCTAAAGAAGTCATTTACGCATCTTTTGAAACTCTCAGGTGAGCAAAAAGTGCATGTGTTGTGTTCATATTCATGGTTTAGTGTGACGTGACTCATTAGTGGGTCATGCACAGTAGTTGATGATTACACAAATAAACCCTGGTCTATCCCACTGAGGCTGAAGAGTGATGCATTTGGCGAGCTGAAAGCATGGATCTTGGCAAGACAGGTTGAGATGGATCTACATGTTGGTATTCTACGCTCTGGAAATGATTTGGAAATAATTGCAAAAGAGAATGAAGCTTGGTTCAAATCTCAGGGTATCACAACACAACGTGGAGCGGTCTACATGTCAGCTCACATGGGGCGTGTAGAACGAATGCACCGCATGCTGATGGGAAAGGCAATTGCGATGCAACTGTCAGCAAAGTGTCCATCATTTCTATGGGATGAATTCTATTTGACGGCAGCTCACCTTCATGGCAAGACAAAGACATTGGCAGTAAAAGACTCAACCCCTGATGAACTATGGTATGGATGCAAGCCAAACTATTCATATATCAAGGAAATTGGATGCCGAGTGTTTATTCTTATTCTGGGCAGGAAAAATGATTTACAAGAGGTCCATCAAATGCATACTTATTGATTACAACCCAAAAGCAAAAGCATATTGGTGTTATGATAGAAAAACCAGGAAAGTTTACAGCACATATCATGTTTGGTTCATCAAGCACCAAGATAAGAACTCAACCAATACAACTACTATAACACAAGAGCCAGACTTAGAAATGGATGATACGCCTACAATCAATGCAATAACCAAAGGAGCAGCTATGCAACCATATATAATCCCTGATGATGATGAAGATGGCACTCCAACCACCATTGATCCAATACCTAAAAGGTTAAACATACCAGAACCTGAAGAACCAAATGTACCTGTGATCCCAGTCCTCAAAAACAACCAGGAAGTAGTCAACCAACTGCTACCAGAGATACAGCCATGGAGGTCAACCAGGGTTCCAATTCCCACAGCAAGGAGTAATCCTGAGAATCCACCAGAAACAGCACTGCAACATGCTGTGAGAGAATCAAGAGAAGCTGGTGAAAGAATCTGTGAGGCCAAGGCAGAACAACAACAAATCATAAACAAACTACATTGCCAAATTCCAGAAGCACCACAGGATGCTATAGGAGATGCCAAACTTAACCATATACTGGCAACACTAGAAGAAGTTGAGGACATACCTGAGATCAATGCTGATGATGTTGATCCAGAAGTCTCCAAAACCTGGAATGAAGCGCAGAAGAGTCACGATGCAGGAAGATGGAAGAAGGCATATGAAGATAAACTAAACTTGTTGAAGGATATGTATATCAACTGGTACCCAGAGAACAGGTACCAGCCAGCCATAGAATACATCAGGGAAAACCAGTATTTGCTCTGAAATGGAATGAGAAGGGCCATGTAGTGCAGTTTAAGGTGCGACATGTCCTACAAGGCTTTAATCAGATCTATGGAAAAGATTATACAAAAACCACCTCATTGACTGCACGTGCTGAATTGTGGCGCATATTACTACACCTGGCAGCCACACAAGGATGGAACGCTATGCAAATTGATGTAAAAACAGCATTCTTGTATGGTGTCTTACCTGAGGAGGAGACCATATATATGGAGCAACCACGAGGATTTGAAGAAGCCAGAAAGGAGGAACATGTCTGCAAGCTAAAACGAGGACTCTATGGCATGAAACCAGCAGGAAGAATCTGGAACCAAACAATGAATGAGAACATGGTTGGAAAGTGGGGATTCACCAGGCTGGCATGTGAGTCGTGTATCTATTATAGGAAATCACATCAGGGTACAATCATTGTGGCTGTACATGTCAGTGATTTCCTCTCTATTGCAAGCACTCGAGAGGCAAATGCAGACTTCAAATCGCAACTAGAGGCAGCATGGACCATCAATGACTTAGGTACTCCATGGCAAATTGTGGGTATTGCTGTTGATGGGGACAGGGATAATAGGGCAGTATACCTGTCTCAGGCACCCATAATAGACAGACTTATATCTCAATTTGGGCAAGCCAATGCTAACCCAGTGGCACTTCCAATGGAACCTGGCCTGAAGCTGCGACGGACAGACTACTCAACACTGGCACTAGCAGAATGCAAGAGTCTGGCAAAGATCCCCTACCAAAGACTAGTTGGGGGGCTACTCTGGCTGGCAGCATCTTCCAGGCCAGATATACAGTACGCAGTACAGCAACTGACACAACATGTTAACTCATACTTGACTGTTCACTGGAATGCAGCAATACATGTTGTAGGTTATTTAAAGGGAACACAGAACCTCAGACTGCACCTGGGGGGACAAGCCCTAATAACACGGGCTGGGTTTACTGACTCAGATTGGGCAAATTGTCTTGATACATGACAAAGTGTTGGAGGTTATGTGTGGTCCTTAGGCTCTGGTATCATATCATGGGCATCAAGAAAGCAGAGGACAGTAGCAGCTTCCTCATGCAAGGCGGAGTATATGGCTGCTTTTGAGGCTGCCCAAGAATGTATCTGGCTGAGGACACTTCTTACCTCAGTAGGGTATAACCCACCTGATGCAACAACAGTTATGTGCAATAACAACGCTGTGATAAACCTATCTGAGGATCCATTACTTCACTCCAGAGTGAAACATGTCAACATCAAGTACCATTTCTTACGTGAACGGGTGGCTTCAAACAAGATTATGGTACGATACATAAATACAAAGGACAATATCACCAACTTGTTCACCAAGGCACTCCCCCTTCCCTGGTTCTCATGGCTTTGGAACATCCTTGGACTGTTATAGCCACAATTCAGCACAAGGAGGAGTGTGGTTCTGAATTTTCTTTTGGCCACTCATGGTGAGGAGGAGTGTTAGACAACAAGATACTACAGAGTCACCGTAAGTGGCCTACTATTAATCAATTAAATGTGTTCCTGGACAATGGACCATATATAAGACATAGATACCTTAGATACCCCCTCAGTTGAATATATCAGACTGAGGGTGAGTCAAACTACAATACTTACTACCATTTATTGCTTACTCTACCTATAGAATACATTTACAAGTGTTGCTCTATAGGTAGGCTTAGTTGAATATATCAGACTGAGGAATACATTTACAAGTGCTGCTCTATAGGTTCAGTCTTGGATTCTAACAGATGCACCACCCGTAACTGTCAAAAAGGAGGGACAAGAACTCACAAATGTTCTGACATCTTGAGAATATGCAGTCTGGGAAAAGGCTAATGATAAATTCAAACAATGGCTAAATAAAGACAACACCGTGATGGGATTAATCTATAATGCCATGGAGTACACCCAACACAAGACTATAATCAACATTGACAGTTCTAAGGATATCTGGGATCACTTGAGGAAAAGCTACATCAACCAACAAAGTGGAGTAAACGTTCACTATTATTACCAGCAATTATATGTGAAGAAGTGGGATGGAAACTCACTCCTGACTGACCATCTCAATGAGTATTTGCCGCCATTTCATTGAAGCAGGTCACAGTGTCAATGATTATACTATCCTCAATGCTATACTCTTTTTGTTGCATCATTCCCCTACATGGGAAGTTGTTAAGCAGAACTTGCTGTTCTGTGGTACTTTCCTGACCCTTGAAAACATGATGACAGAATTATTGTCTGTGTATAACAGAATTTCTCTGGAAGATAATGCCACCAACAAAACCTTAGCCTTTATTTCAAGGAAATCCTGTTTTGAGTGGGAGTAAGCAAGAGAAACAAAGAACAAAGAAGAAAACAAAGCCTAAACATGAGCCAAAACCCAACAATATTCATCACAACTGTGGCAAAAAAGGTCATTGGAGTCCAAAATGCCCCAAACTGAAGAAAGCTACTACTCCTACAAACAGTACATGCAAAATGGGCAAAGTCTTAATGGCAACTTATAGTAACATGCTGACCAGTTTACTTCTCAATAGTGTGGCATCATGCCACATGGTAGCCAACCATGCTTATTTTGTCAGCTACAAGGGAGCACAGAATCAATACATTTCCATAGGTGGTTTGAATTGGTCACTTATTGCCAGCAAAGGAACTATAGTGTTTAGAACTTGTCTTCCAATTGGAACAAGTGATGTACGACTTCATGATGTCCTGCATATCCCCATGCTCAATGCAAATCTTATCAGATTGCTGCAACAAGCAGGTGCAGCTATTAAAGGTCTGACATATGGTATTAGTTTGCCATGGAACAATATAGAATTCTTACATGCAAACTTAATTGGATCTAATAGAACCCTTTACCGAATCAAGACCATGATCATGGGAATATCAAACGACCAAGTCACATTCATTGCCAATGAGTCCACTATGCAATTATAGCATTGTCAACTTGAACATATTAGTCCTTGTACTATCAAAGCAATAATTGATCAGAAACTTGTTACTGGTATAAATGTGAAGCTTCCTCAAGAGTTTGATTGTCTCTGTAGTGGTTGTGCAGAGGAAAAGTCTGTCAGACCTCCATTGCCAGATGTCAGCCAAACCAAATATGAACTCAATGAGCTGTTGGTCATGGACCTAACTGAACCAATGAGCATAGACACTTGAGACAGTTATCAATATGCTTTGATGGTAGTTGAAGTCAGTCAATGATATCTCTTTGGTGCTCTTTTGAAGAGCAAGGAGGAGGTTGTTGTCACAATATGCACGTGACCACTGAGCCACAGTAGTTGGTAATACTCGTAGATATGTTTTCCTTAGTTCTATTTGTCTTGTTAAACAGTCTTGTTGTGGTGCCACATTGCAAATTGCAAACAACAGCCTTACACTCAAATAGAACTACAATCTTTTTGTTCTGGCCTCATGTCTTCCAACATCCTGGACAAGGAACCAAGCCCTGTGGGGGAGCGAATTGCAAAGATGGTGTTCCAAGCCCTCCAGAGTGAGCTGTCTGTGCAGATGCAGGCCATGGCGCAACTCCAGGCTAGTATGAGCGACGTCCAGAGCAGTTTAGAGGCGTTGGTGAGCTGGGTTACCAAGTTGCAACGCGGTGGCCATGGACCCAGAGCAAGACCCAACATCAGTTCCCTGGAGAAGTACAACAGAGCCTCAAGACAGCTTGCGGATCAGTTCATCAGCCAGGTTGAGGCTGCTGCCGGGTTCAAGCAGTTTTGGGACAAGCAGCAGAAGATCCTGTGGGCACAGTCCTACTTCAGCAGATCAGCTTTCACGTGGTTGCACGTTATCACTATGGGTGCCAAGGACTCTGCACTGAACCCAAGACATTTTGTCTGGACAGCGTGGCTCAACGATTTTTGCACAGCATTTGGTCTGTGCAACTTGACTCAGGACACGCTCACCCAGATTGCGGTGCTGCAGCAGGGTTCCAAATCCATCACAGACTACTGCACGGCCTTCTTTGAGCTCAGAGGGAAGCTTGGCCTGGTGGATGCAAACAGTGAATACATCAAGGAGTGTTTCTGGAAGGGGCTGAACAGTGTGGCAATGGAAGCTCTGGTGAATTCCAACTTCTTGACCATGGAGGAGGCTTGAGACATCTTGTTGCACAGGAAGAGCTGATTTGCAGACATGGTCACCTGGAGGAAGAAGCAGTGGCAGGGCTTGGGTACACCCAAGGTCCCTCGGCCACGCTGGCCACACGTGCGGCACTGCCTCCTCCGTTGAAGGATCTGGATGCCATGGACATTGACAAGGCAAGTTGTGCGGCAACCAGGAAGTGCTTCAAGTGCGGCAACATGGGACATTTGATGGCAGACTGCTCATCATGGATGGGGAATATTTGAGTGGCTATACGAGAGGCGTTTGATGTGGAGAAGAAGGTGGGAGAGTAGATAAGGCAGCCATACAGACTTATATGTATAATTAATTAATTAATTATTATAGTTAATTAATAATAATTATAGTTAATTAATAATAATTATCTACTTTTGAGGAGGCCATAGAGCGAGGCTCTATGGCTGTAAGTCTGTTACATGCCCCCCTTTTAGACTGCTAAACAGTCTACATAGTAGGAAGGAGGCATGCATGCATGTAGGTACAAGTGTCAAAATAAAAATAAAAAATGTAAATTGATGTCCACATATGTGGAGGCCAATACAGCCTCCACGGCTTGAAGTCTCTGCTCATCTTTCAAAAGAATACAAAGCCAAGGTTAACCAACAGTACCAGTTGAAAAAATGATGAGCTACCTACAAAATTCACACAGACAGTGAGCGCGCCAACTTGCTGGCCAGGTCAATCCTCATCTTGGTGTTGACGTTAACTGATGATGATGAAGCAATAGGGGCAAACGACATCAAAGCAACTGGAGCCTGTTCTGTGGCCAATGGGACCACAGGCAATGGTGGATATGGGCCATGTTGCAATCAACAGTGCCATAGGTCTTGTTGATTGGGGTTCATTCCAACCACATAATAAAGCCTGCGTTCAACATAATTGTGGCCTTGGGCAGTTTCATGTGCTAGTAGCACGTGAAGACAAATCATGTTGTCTACAGTGGGGTTATGTCAGCCATCCCACTGGGGAATAGTGAGAGGCTTGCCATACTGGCCGAGTCGTCAATAATGTTCATTGCCAACATCATGGTGAAGGTTGACTGAGGTGTTTGCCTCAAAGAAGTGTGTTTCAAGGAACACCACACCAAATGTGTAGGCGTAGTCCACTCATTCAGGTGGAATGCAGTTGACCTGCATTATACGCAGCACATCTGCATCCATGAGGTTGACCGCTATTGCGTCATCAAACTTGGGGAGGGTAAGCTGGACGTCTGTCCAGCTCATGGATTGAAACAGAGACTGGGGGTTAGCAGCGTCATAGGCCACAATAGCTTCCTTATATAGCCCTAGACACATGATAATCAAGGCTAGAAGCCTTGCAAAGCATCTGTGGGCGTGTCCCTGCAGGGAGAGAGCTCAGGTGAGGGCATGCCCTATAACAGTCCTCCAGTAAATGCAGTAGGCAAAGTCTACCGTGATACCAATCACTGAATTCTGCATACCTGGGTGGCAGAAATATAAGATGTTTTGTGCCAGCTTGGACAAGTCAAAGGTAAAGCAAGTACTTTTGGAGTCAAAGCTGGCAAGTGTGAAGAATGGCCTCCTACTGTGGTTCTTCTACTGCAAGTACCCTTTGGGGGTCAGAACAACTGCCAGGTTCATGTGGTGGGATGATAGATCAAGGGGAGGTGTAATATGGTCATACTCTGGTGTACACGCCAGAGCCATGGTATGGTCACGCAGGGAGGCATTGAAGTTGTAGCTGATGCGCTGAAATTTGTGCATCAGATAATGTCTTTGCAGCTGTTGGGGATCCATTGGGAATCCCCAATGTATGACCTTACCAATCTTGGTGTTGGTCACATAGTACCTCTCATTGGGCTCTGCCTCATGGCAGACAGCGGCCATGGCTTTGTCTCCAACAAATACAGTGTTGGAAAGCCATGAGTAGTAGAAGTGGTGGTCCAAAGCACCACTAAAAAACCAATTTGAACATTTGACATTCCTGCCATTGACAAAGACTCCTAGACCATTGAGAATTCTCCAAGTGGCTTGCTCCACACAATCCTTGTTTGCCTTAGCCTGCTGCACAGCCTTGTGCTTGGCATGAGCGGCAATCTTCTTGTTCTTTGCCAACCACTGTCTGCGGTTGGCGGCTGTCTCTCCTTCCAACAGAGTATCTGCCGGATGCTCTCCATCATCGCTCTTGTCACTTGGCTTTTCCAATAGTGGAGCCCTCAGCTCCTGCTGGAACTCCAACAGCAAACACAACTGCTGTCAACACTACCTCATTGATAAGCTTTGTGTGCCCCAATGAATGGGCAGAAGCATGTGTTGACAAGGAAAGTCCTTGTAAACTAGCATTCACAACAATGAGCTCCTCATGGAGCTCAGATAGCGTTGAGAAGAGTTCTCCTGCTTCCTTCTGTCCTTAAGGTGCCTTCTGCACCTCAACTCCTGCTCTGCACTGCTCTTTGTTGTGGGCTGTGTCTCTGGCTTTGAAGTGTTTTGCCTCATTTGTCTCCTCCAGCAGCGATGGATGCCTCTTAAAGGCATTTGCAAAGGTTTTGATAGTATTCTCATTATGCTGCTGCAGCATAACAATTTCATCAAGTAGCCCAGTGATAACTACCTAGGCAACAGAGTCTCTGAGAAAGGATGATTTTGGCGGCACTCTCTGGCTGGCAGATACTAGACGTCTCCACACTGCTTCCACCTGAGGGTCAAGGACCTCCAGAAGTATTGCTACCTCTTTTTCTTTCCCTTTGTCTGCATAAAAAATGTGCCGCAGAGATGGCACACATGTTGGCAAGGGGGGTTGCCAACAAGGAGGCATTTGAGGTCTGAGTAGACCTTGCACCAGTCCTTGCGACATGGGTTTGTCCCACCTGTGCCCTATGAATTCACGCAGCGCTCCTCTATGCACAGTGTAACTTCTTGGAGGCAATTGCCTCTAGTCTCTCCTGTAAGCCTCTTGAGGAGGTGGTGTGTGTTCTTGTTGGCATTGAGGTTTGGCTACCTTGACTCGGGCTTGTGTTGTTTGCAACAATTCCTTGTTGACTTCTATTGGTGTTACCTGTAGCGTGGTTAATGCCTGATCATCCAGAGATATTATACTTGCACTCTGGGACTGCGCCATCAGAAATGACATTGGCATCCCCCACATCACCTGCAGTTGCTGTCCAGGACCAGTCCTGGGAAATACAGCATTGGCATAAACTGTGGATCAAACTGTTGATGTCCAAATTGGATGGGAGGCTGCCCAAACTGGAACATCATTAAGTACAATGCCACACTCAGCATCATCATTGATGATGGTTGTGATGACTGTTGTTGCAGAGGCAGTTCCCCCCCTCCTCCAGAACCCTGCAGGTTCTGAGGCTGTGGCTGTGGTGTCATACCTTGAGATGGGTACAACATTTTTCCAAAAACCTTGTAGTTGTTGGTGAGAGAAAGGAAAAAATTCTTACTCATCAGGTTACATAACCTGATCCAATCAAAAGATCTGCCCCTCCTGATCCATACTATCTGATCAGATGGCACATCTTATCCATCTTATCTGTACAGATCAAGATTGATCTGATTGTAATCTTATTGCATACAATAAGATAATAAATTTTATTGTCATCAAATCTGGCTTACTCAGTCTAAGCACATGAGCACTTAGCAAGCTGACTTGAGTGTTTGATGCCCTGCAGCTCTAAGTACCAATCCAAAGCTGCTAGCTTTGAACAGGGGGCAATTCTCTTGTAAGAGAAGATGCAAGCATTTATTGTGATGTATTTGAGGTAATAAAATTAGTTTTTCTTGATCCCGACCGGACTCCGGAGACCACACAATGAAGGCAAAGAGGCTACTTCCCTAAGTAATGAGGGCGGCAAAGAAAAAACAATATGTAGAACTACCAGTTGGATAGTAGGTTCATAAATAAGAGCCATCGCTTGGTCGTAGAGGTACTTCATCGATGACAGCGCGGATTAGAAATTCCGCTTCAGGAGAACGAGGTCTCAGAGTGAATGCAAAGGGTAAAGGGTGGCTGTTTCACAACATGAGTACTGGAGGCTCAGATTATTTCAATGCAGGAATGTAGCATATACCTGACAGTGCCTCCTCCGAATTCACAGCGTGGTTCGATCTCGACCCCATTCTCATCTTTGCCCTTGCTAATCTCAAAAACGGCCAAGGTCATAGCAATGGTAATGAACATATTTGCGTTTGCAAAGTCCTTACCAGGGCAAGCTCTAAACAGTCGATGTTTAGCAGTCGCTGAGAAAGCAAGGGGGGATGTCCAAACCTCCTACCGAATCCGAAAATGTAGGTTGATGGATCGAGTTCCGGCGTGGAGCCCTCCTTCAGCAAGAAACGTTCCGGACAGAATTCAGAGGGGTTGGAATACAATTTAGGATCGTGAGTAATGTTCCTGTAAGAATCATCGGAGAGCTGGTATAATGAAGTCGTCCCGCAAGCTCACCACATATGAGGAATTATGATAGAATTCTTCGGGATCAGATACCCATTGTAAATGTCGTCTTGGGCTGCTCTATGCGGGATACCTACAGACGTCTTGACCGTGAAGAAAATAAGCGGCTACGATGGTCATACCGATACGACCCGTTGCATGCCACCTCATCACTTCTTTTATGATTGCCTCAAGGTAGGGCAGTCGGGGACGGTCATCGAATGTCGGTAGGCGTTTTGTACCAACAACTGAATCTATTTCGTCGCGCGCGCGTTTCTGAACGTTCGGGTAGAGGATCATGAGTAACATGAAGGTACTCAAAGCAGCAACAGCCTGAGAGAAATATGAATTACTATGAATTCATGGGAGGCAACACTTACAGGGTCGGAACCCCCGCCATAGATTGCTGTAGCAGCATACTTCACCGCATGTTCCGTAGCTTCATCGGGACCAGTGCTCATGAAATGCGATGTAAACGACGGTAACTCAGAACCTGCATGCTATCAAGGGTCAAGTCCCTGCACCTAACTGCTCAACAAGTTTGGAAACATACCATTCGGTCCTTCACAAAGTTGTGAGGTCGTTCAGTTTGTTCCAAATTACGAGAACGGTAGATAGCTGCAACTCGTTTGAATGACGTCCACTGGGGTAAATACTTTACTGTAGAAGCTCATGTTGGTATGTTCTGCAGTGTAATAAGGAACGCACATTGTGGGAAAATATCCACAAGCCAGGTGCCTGGCATTGTTGCATCATAGAAGTCTTTGGCGGCGGTCTCCACCAATTTAACAAGAGGATCTGGCTTTTTGGTTTCGATTGTATATCCATGAGAGATGCGGAGCGAAATGGCACCAGCGGTTCTGAGAAAGGTTAAAATTGTATGGGCGACAGAAAACACGACCTTATAACACGGACAGACGTATATAAGAGACCAAGTTAGAAGGGTCGTCAAGGATGCGCGCCAGGAAATAACGGGTCTCAAGCTCTTGAATGTCACGGAAGCTTGTTATTGCAGACGGAGAGCCCAGGTAGGACTTCAACATCTTCCGCATTGTCCGGAAATGGTGTCCATACTGAGCCATTATCATCTGTTGATCCCACCCCACACTGCGATGCAATTATTAGACATATGTGAGACTTAGAAACACGAAATAGCTACATTTCGCCTGCGAAAGGAAATATTGGTCGCTCAGAATAAATCAAAGATCTTTTGTCAAGAAGGTCTATGTTCGTTTGCAAATCGTTTAGTAGGACGATTGTTTGCCCAAGAACAGTGATACTGCTAATTGGACCTGAAAAGTCATGGAGACAAACAGCTAATTTAGACAATGAAGCATACCGTAGGCGTTCTTATGCTCTATCCATGGGAGAGGATCCCCTCGCGGTGGTAGGTCGAACATGTTACCGATGATTGGCCATCTACGAGGTCCCGGAGGCAAAGGAGCTCGGCTAGCCCTGCGAACGACGAGCGAAACAAGAAGCCCGGTCAGGATAATCGTTGCAGCCAGAGGTGCCGAGGTGCTGTGAATGACGCTCATGTAGGTCTGACTGAGATATATGCCAGGCTTTGACCAGGAATGAACTCCTTTGACTTTTGTATTATGAATGGATATAACTGAGGCTGCCGCACATCACCGCACATCCGGAGCGAACATGCATCAATCATAGAGAGTTCTATCAGTTTCGATTAATCAGTATGAAAACTGATTTCTGGAAAATGGATTAGTTTGTGAACTCAGTTCAAAACTGGCCCCTTATGGAATAATGCCAAGACTAGCAAAATCTCGGAACCGGTTTCTCGTGGGAAAAGAGGAGATCGTCGACTATATTTCCATTTTCAAATTTTACTTGGGGAAGCGGCCATTGCTGTTCCGGATGAGGGATGGACATGTGGACGTCACATGTTTCTTGCCATTTTATTTATTTAGCAATCTAACCTATTATTTATTTCACAATTTAATTTATAAATTATAACGACTGGGTGATGTCAGTTCAGATCTGGCTATGGTCACATCACCTGTACTCCGTGAACGTTCTTTGCACAAAATACACCAGCGTCAGTGAAGGCACCCTCAGCCATGACGTCAGTCTTTGCAACACTAAGCTTGAAGTGCTTAGAGATGCCACAAAAGAATTTGAAGTTGGCAAGTTGAACCAATACAAATGTCCTTGCAGAGCTCAACAACAACAAACTGCTTTCCTGCATTGCATGGACTAGCACCATGATGTGCAAGATGTACACGTGCGGAGCATTCTGAACTGGCATATGAAGTAAAGAAATAAATTTTTGAAAGAAATCACATGATGACATTGACAAGTCATTGAGACCACATGATATTGTCAAGCCAACATCCGAGTACATGCCATGCCGGAACGGCAATGGCCGCTTCCCCAAGTTAACATCACTCAACCAACTATTGCTGAACTCAGTTAACCTGGTGTGCATTCCTCAAGTTAGCTGTAGGGTATTGGCTTGACACTGCCTCTACGCAAATGTCGAGAGCACTGAAACCATCTTCTCTCTGCCCAAGCCTTGAAGAACATCTCTGTCTTTCCACATTCACAGTGTGTCTGGATGGCAACGTCTCCAGATGTTCAATTCATTCCATTCATATCTAATAGAGCAAATTCGATGTCACTGACTTTGTTGGTTCATTATCTGAGAAACTGTCAGGGGACCAGTCTCCAAACCACGTCCAACCCTATTCCAAGCTTAGTCCAATGATACGCCTATTTCTAGCAGATCTGACCGGCCGCTCGGCCCACCCTTTCCCTTTCCATCTGATAGTAGTCAGCCTTGATGACTCATATGCCCGGACCTTACTCAGCATTGATTATTGTTAGTCATACTCCTTTACATACCGGGGCCCAATTAGTAAACAGTATTAGTAATAGCACAGCCACAAATGTAGTATATATAGGCAGCCTGTGGGATAGAATATCCCCAGGCTGAACAATAGCAGTGTTCTTCTGGCCTATCCACTGAACTGACCATAAGCTTATCTAGCGCCATCTGACCCTCTGTTAGCCTTGCTTGCCTCTTGCCCAACTCTTGCCCGCCTCTGCACTTGCTTGACTCTTGCTTGCCCCTTGCATCACCGACTCTGTGGAAGGAGTTCCACAGACGTCAAGCGTTGCCCTCACAAAAACTTATTACACAATCACGGACAGGAAACGGACGTGAGTTATGAGTACTATTTACAAGAACGTTTAATTTATATACCTTGCTTAGCATTTGACCCTAAGCCATTTCTACAGACTTTTGAAGCCGCAGTTGACCAGTTAATTGCCATGAGGAAAGAGGTGCAAGTGAAGACTGAGCAGATGGAGAAGAACGTCCATGTCTTGGAACATGAATATTCCAAGAAGATGGTGACCTCAATTGAGGTTTTGAGGTATTTTGTTGTTTGGCAGAGCTCATGTTGTGTTCTTCACAATCATAGGCTGTTGTGGACTCTTTTGCTGGCATGGAATCCCAAATAAATATGGTTAGTCGTACAGCAGCTAGAATGGGTACGCGTTGGGTCAAAAAATACATTCTTTGAAACTCAAATACAACCAGGCAAACAACTTGAGACAGTACATCTCGAACGACAAAGGGCACAAGCTGCTTATGACATTATAGATTTCTATAATCAGTTAAGTAAGGGCAATACAGCACGTTTGGATACCATGAGGAAGGAAGGGCGAGCCAGACAGCATCAGGTTGCAGTCATATTGCGACGGCTCAACACAGTCGTGAAAGAAGTAGATCTACCTAATGCTGACAGAGTATGTCGTTTTGTTCTTCCTATTATTAAACTTTATTACATCTAAATTAGACTCAGGAAAGTATAGAAAAGTATTGCAAAAAGTTTGAAAAGGAAATGCTCAACCTCTTTGACCAATGCTACAGAAAGCTAAAATGATGAATATAGGCAATTCTTGCGTTTCAAGTCTTGCACTCACAACATTACTCCGGCAGCATTGTGCTCAAACACTCCTTGAATTCAATGGCGGTGCGTCATGTGTACAAGTTTATGTAAATCAACACGACTTCTTTATCAACAACGTTCGAACCCATAAGCCTGTAGACAATCGTGTTCTGTGCGTTTATTTCCCTTAACTACTGATTATCACCCATCACACCCTGCAGATGGGAGATTTTGCCAGATCCTGATTCAAGTCCACCTAAGACTGAACAAGGAATGGCAGATTTATTTGCCAAAATTTGTTCAACTGTGGAGACAGAAGCTCAGATTGTTAAAGCTGTCTTCCCTAATCCCTCTGTTGTCATGCAGGTTTTCTTGCAATGAGTATTTGCACAATCAGTAAGAATTTTTATGTTAAAGATGGTTTGTGTTTAACTATCATTCAGATACAGCAACATATGGAGCAGCTCCTCCATTGAGGTTCTTCCATCTCTGACTTGGCATATCTAAGGATTCTTCAACTCATACACATCCAAACATCAACTCTTGTAGATGATCTCAAAACATACCTACTTTGACCTGGTAGAGATGGATCCACCTCCTTTCATATTTAGCAAGGCATTTTTCATGCCCCCTCTTTTTGCCTTTCCTGGTCTGGTGGCCTGTTCTGTGTTGCTCTTGTTTCCATGTTCTTGTAAGGCTAACGTGTTCTGTTGTGTTCCTGGTGTACTGCTTGGCTATGGATTTTGCTGGCTTTGCCATGAAGTGTTGTTATGGGAGGGGTTAATTTTGTCTGTCTTGGGGCTGTGCACTGTTCTCGGCAGACTAATATGTCTAATCAATTAAATAAATTTTATAGTTAGTTAATAATTATTATTATTTAATATAATAATTATTACTACTTTTGAAGAGGCCGTAGAGCGATGCTCTGCGGCTGTAAGTCTGTTACATGCCCCCCTTTTAGACTGCTAAGCAATCTACATGTGGAAGGGCAGTGTAGTCTATATAGTGTAAAATATTACATAAAAAATTTAAATGTTCCCAAAATGTGGAGGCAATTAAAGCCTCCATGGCTCAAAATCCCTACTCATCTGTCAAAAGAATACAAAAGTCGATGTTAACTGACAGTACCAGTTGAAAAACAATGATCTGCCTATGAATTTCATGCAGACAGCAGATATGCCAACTTGCTAGCCAAGTCAATCCTCATCTCAGTATCAACATTAACTGACAATGTTGAGGTGACTGGCACAGCCAATGTTGATGCAACAGGAGCCTGGTCGGTGGTCGGTTGGACTACAAGTGGGAGTAGGAATGGACCATGACAAGTCCAACAATGCTATAAATCATGTTGATTGGGGTTCATCCCAATTGGGTAGTAAAGTCCTTGTTCGATGTAGTTGTGACCCTGCAAGTGTTCATGCACCAGCAACGCATTGGATCATGTCATTGACAGAGGGAATCCTTCAGCCATCCCACTGGAAGATCACAAGTGGCTCACCATATTCATCAAGTTGACAATGATGTTCATAGTTGACTTCACGGTACAAGTCAATTGAGGTGTTTGCCTCAAAGAAATGGGTTTTGAGGAAGACCATGCCAAACGTATAGGCATGGTCTATTCACTTGACAGGGATGTGATTTGCAATCAACGTACGCAGTACATTTGCGTCTATGAGGTTCACTGCCATGGCATCCTCAAACTTAGGTAGAGTGAGCTGGACATCTGTCCAGCTCATGGATTGGAATAGGTTTTTGGAGTTTGCAGCGTCATAGGCTGCAATGGCTTCTTTGTACAGCCCCGGACACGCAATGATCAAGGCAAGCAGCCTTGCAAAGCATCCATGGGCTTGTCCCAAGGAGGAGAGAGCTCGAGTGAGGGCATGTTCCAACATCATCCTCCAATGAATGCAGTAGGCATAGTCTACCATGATGCCTAGCACCAAATTTTTCATACCTAGGCGGCAGAAATACAAAATATTCTGAGCAAGCTTGTCCAGTTCAAAGGTAAACCGTGTACCTTCAGAATTGAAGCCCATCAGCATAAAAAATGGCCTCCCATTGCAGTCCTTCCACTGCAAGTAGCCCTCAGGGGTTGGGATAACCGCCAGATTCATATGATGGGAGGACAGGTTGAGGGGAGGCATAATATGATCATACTCTGGTGTATACACCAGAGCCATTGTGCAATCACAGAAGGAGGCATCAGGGAGGATTTAAACTTGTTCTGTAAAAGCTCCTTGAGCTTTCACAACTCCTGGGGGTTCATTGGGAATCCTCTAGGTACTACCCTACCAATTGTTGTATTGGTAACATGGTACCTCTCTCCTTTCTCTGCCTCATGATATATGACAGTTACTGCTTCATCTCCAACAAATACAGTGTTGGAGAGCTGGGAATAGTAGAAATGTCAGTCCAATGCACCACCATAGAACCAATTCAATTGTTTGATGGACATGCCGTTGATAAACAATCCGAGGCCATCAGGGATTCTTTTGGTGGCCTGCTCCACCCAGTCCTTATCCACTTTGGCCTGTCGTGCTGCCTTGTGCTGGTTCCAGCCAGCAATCTTCTTGTTTTTAGCTAACCATACTCTGCAGTTAGCAGGGGTCTCTCCTTCTGACAGGGTATCTGCTGGCCGCTCTCCGTAATTGCTTTCATCGCTCAGATCTTCCAGTCTGAGCGATGCCAGGGTAGGTAGCCAGCCTTCTACCTTGTTTTCTGACCAGGTGTCCTTCTTCATGGACACTGGAATGTATGAATTCAGTGGTGCTTCAAATTGCACTACTAGCAGGAAAAACATAGTGGAGCTATCAGCTCTAGCAAGAACTCCTCTCATGAACATGATCTGCAATAACTCAACCTTGTCTGCCTGTCCCACGGGCCCTGAAGACTGGGCTGGAGTGTGTGCTGACAAGGACAATCCTTGTAAGCTGGCATCCACCTGCACGAGTTTGTTGTGCAGTTCAGACAGGGTTGGAGTCAGCTCTCCTGCCTCCTTCTGGCACTGGAGTGCCCTCTGCACCTCAGTCACAACTACCATCTCTTGTGGCCTCTCCTTGCATGCCGTGCTCTGGACTCTGAGGCGCTTTGCCTCAGCTTGCTCCTTCAGCAATGCTGGCTACCTCTTTAGGGCATTTGCAAACGTTTGAATTGTATTCTTGTTATGCTGTTGTAGCATAATGATCTCGTCCAAAAGCCCAGTGATCACTACTTAGGCAACAGGGTCCTTTAAAAACAACAATTCCAGCAGCACTCTTTGTCTGGTGGACACCAAGCATCTCCATACCAACTCAACTTGTGGATCTATGACATCAGGAGGTGTTTCCACCTCCTTTCCTTTCCCTTTCTCCACATATGACAGTCAACGCAGAGATGGGGCACACTGAGAAGAAGGCAATTGTTAACAAAGCAGCGTTTGCGGTTGTGGAGGTGTTTGAGGTTGTGGAGGACCTTGTGGTTGCACCTGCAATGTGCCTTCATCTTGCCTGCGCCCTATGAACTCGTGGAGCGCTCCTCCTTGCGGGGTTGTGGTTCTTGGAGGCAATCACCTCCGCTCTCTTCTATAGGCCTCTCAAGGAGATGGGTCCTTTCTTGTTGTCATTGAGGTTGAGCAACCTTGACTTGTCCTGGTCCTGCTCGCAACGACCCTTTGTCAACTTCCATGGGTACAACCTGTGGCACAATTAGTGCATTTTTATCTGGGAGGACTGTACTTGCACTCTGGGTCTGTGCCTGCAGAAACTGCATTGGCATACCCCATATCACCTGCAGCTGCATCTGTTGTCCAAGACCAGTTGGTCCTGGAAAGTACGGCATAGGCATAAATTGACTTGGGCATTTCATACCCTGCAGCTCTAAGTACCAATCCAACATGGCACACTTAGAACAAGTCTGATACAACTCGCATGTTGTATCACCAGCACTCTACCATACCTCAAGTTTGAGGTGCGTCCCTCCTTGCCATTGATGGCCCAGAATCTCTTCAACTAACAACTCTTGTTCATTACTGGCGCCAAAGTCATATGTCTTGGGTGTCACCCAATTAGGAAATACAGCATCATTGTTTGCATTATACTGCCTAAGTAATGATACATAAAACTTAGGCACGATTCTGTAAGGAAAACACTTAATTTCTGCGGAACTCCTTCTATAGAACCAGCGAGCACTGGTGACAAGTGGGAGTCAAGTGGGTGTAGAGGCAAACAAGAGTCAGGCAAGGGACTGGCAAGGCTAACTGAGCAGTCAGACATCACTAGAGAGCTTACAGTAGGTTCGATGTATAGGCCAGAGGCCAGAAGAACACTGCTATTGTTCAGCCTGGGGATATTCTATCTCACAGGCTGCCTATATATACTACATCAGTGGCTGTGCTATTACTAATACTGTTTACTAATCAGGCCCCGGTATGTAAAGGAGTATGACTAACAATAATCAATGCTGAGTAAGGTCTGGGCATATGACTCATCAAGGCTTATTACTACAAGATAGAAGGGGAAAGAGTGGGCCAAGCGGCTCTGGTGGGCTTATCCATATGAGCGTGTAATTAGAATATTACAACGCTTTTTAACAAATTATAAAGAGGGTAAGTTGTTAGAAATCCTGATATCTTTGCTATAGAGCTAATAATCTATATTGATTAGGTGAATATGAAGCAACCATTTCCCAATCGTGGCATTATTTCACTGGTCTTCGTGCTTTCTTTATGAAATCAACTTGTCCACAGCCAATGTTTGCATGCTATGAAATGTTCAAATCTCTTGTAACCTCCCATATCCGTAGCCTGTTGGATGCTGAGAACATCCATTTGACTCTGGACAGTGATAATGATGTCAACAGCGATTTATATTTGCATTCTAGCACAGTAGCAACAAGTCATAAACAAGAACTTCTTTCGGGACCTTTGTGGGATGCATTCAAAAAAGCTCTTGGACCTACTTCCATCATTCCATTGCATGCAGTATTCTCAAATTATGTGACAGTAAACAATCACTCCTATACTTTGTCAAGATGCCACCAGGGTAACAGCGGCATCTTTTGCAAAAACTCCCCAATTCCCTTCTGCATCAACAATATCATCGAATTTGAAGAATCCTCTATTGCCCAATGCAACAATGTTCGAGGGAAATGGCTTATCGGACACTCTATGAAGCCAATCACTGATATTCAACATGATCCCTATGCTCATTTTCCTCATCTTGGAGCTAGGTTATGGGGAACTGAGCTGGAATCAGAGATAGAAGTTTGCCGGCTCAATGACATTGAGTCCCATTTTGCTCAGCATTGCATCTCATGGGAAGGAAAGGATGCAACAGTTGTAGTATCCTTGTCTAGAGTGAGTGTATCATTCTGACAGATCGCCTGTAATGACTACTCATTTGCTCTTTACCTTTAGAAATTGTTGCTCTAATCATCTTACATTGAACTTTGAAATCCAGTGTCAGCTTCTCTCATAGTTACATTTTGTGTTCACCTGTTACAAGCATAGACCTATATTGATTACTGTTATACTGGTACAAACCTGCTTCAGTAGAATTTGCCACTCACTCTATCCAAAATTCAAATATGTTCAGTACTCAGGCAGCTGAAGCTCTGAAATATAACTTGAACATCTATGAAAAGGTCATCGTGACGATGCAGCGACAACTTGAAGCTCCGACAATTATCAACTTCCTTGTTCTTTCTGAATGTCCATCTCTATTGACCAGGCTGCTCTCACCAGCGAGTCACTCCTCATCAACAAGAAAGATCTTTTCAAAGGGTAACCAATGTTTCTCTCAGTAAGTAACCTTGCAATCCTTGAGAGCCCTTTTACTCACCATCTCCCAGCTCTACGCTGTTGTTTTGCACACAGTCAGTATGCATCATCTTTTCTTGCAGGCCACCGCAGTGTGTGTACTACTATCATTGGGTCTGTGTCCATCAATCTAATTGTTCCCTGCACACATTACGTGCTTTTAGGCTCTATGTGCTTGCATTCTTATCCCACCATGCCCCCCCTCCTCACTCTTTGCCTCAGAAATGGACACTACTTCTGATCCGCAAGAACACCTTTTTGAGCAGATTGTAGGTATCAATCAATGTTTGTAAAGCTCTTTGCCTGTGCTCATCACACTTGCCATAATGCTCATACCATCTGTTTTCAGGAAAGAAGCCGTCCAACTAATCTCGTTGGATAGCAAAGTTGCAAGTGCAATACCAGCTATGTATATTTACGACTATACAGACCTCCAACATATGTGATCCAAAGAAAGGACGGTTTGTTAATCGTAGTTCAGGTGATGACTACAACCACCGTTGCTTGCTCACCATCTGTGATGATTCGCCATTTCAATGCCCTGAGCTCGATAGTGTGTTTCATGTTAGATGATAGGGGCAACATACGTGCTCCAAAGGAGGAACAATCTGTCTGTTCTGGTGGTGGGAGGTCAGCTGATGACCACAACAATTGTTGCTTGCTCATTAATTTAGTCCAGCATGAGCAAGAAGCCTGTTCTTGACGTTCGATTCAGTTTGTTCTTTTAGCAATGTTAGCAGAGCATGTGTACATTCCAATACTATGTCTTGTCGTATCTCTTCTTGTGTTGATGTCGAGTTGCTGCCGACTCCCTGATGAACACACTCAATGACTCCTGATCGAGTTAATTTCTATTTCCAAGATTTTTTCCCATGAGAAAAACAAATCAGATTTCTTTTTTAGATATTTTTACTGGAAACATTTTAAATTTTGAATTAATATTTGCCTCAAGAAAAAGTAGAAAATTATCAAAAAGAAACATGGGAAGAAGCTGGACGAGTGTTTCAATGCCTGTTTCCAAATAAAATTTCATTTTCTTTCATCAGAAAATACCAAATGAAAAACTAAACAAATTTCTATCGTGTTTTCAGTAGAAAAAGGAAGGTAAAAAGACATTATTTTCCACCATGAAACACTTAGAAAAAAGGTGAACATCTTCCGAGCATTTTCAGCAAGAAAATGCTTACATATTTCCTAAGGAAACAGAACACGGAAGTCATATGACAGTCTTCTTTTACAATTTTTCTAACAGAGATATCTTCCAGTGCCAGCAGTGGATGTGACTTCTGTGATCTTCAATAAAGATGACCAAGTATCAACAGAGAAAGATGCAGATATGACAATGTCTCTTGTAGATGATATTCCAGTAGAAGATTTACATATTGCATTTCCAAGCGGAGCAACTATAACACCATCTATTCCTCAATCAAGTACATTTGTCATTATAGAACCATCCAATACATCTCAACCACCACAAAAGTGGCAAAAAGTGTCTAATGTTAATTTAACAAAAACATTGGAACCTTTTACTTTCTTACCTCCAGGCAGAAAAGGTCGTTGGTGCAAAGTGTGTTTAGATGCTAAACATGATGGATTTGATTGTCCTGGTATGAATAATTGTCAGCTGTGCAAATATAGGTGAGTGACATTTATTTATTTTCATCATTTTACTACTAATATGCAACTCAGGAATAATTGACAAATACAGGTAAAAGAGTGATATATAATTCTTTCAATAGCTAGTACATGTCTGGACTCAAGTCAGAAATTGTACAGAATTTTTTGTTCTAAATGTTTTAAAAAATCAAAATAAATTGTGTTTGAATTTTAGGAAAATGATGACTAAGTGCATAGTGCAGGCCCTATGGGCCTGCACTCTTTTTTGATTTTTTTCAAAAATTTTGATTCTGTCCCAGGTATAACACCAGAGCTTAATCTTAACATAGAGAAGCTGAGGCTCAAGCTGACTCAGGCAGGTCAGCATGTGCTACTAAGCACACTGATGCTCAAGGATTGTCATTCATCCAAAATCCAATAAAAAATCTAAAAAAGGACTTAGATGGCTAACAGACCACAACATTGTAGCTGCAGGCACATAGAGGACAAAAACCTTTGCTTACTTTGCTTAATGACAGTTTTAACTAAAATTTCTATATGTATCACAAGACTCCATGTGGTTTTCCACAAAAAAGCCCCTCTTGATGATACCAATCCCCCTTCACTGGATGCAAGAAACAATATTCTTTTGCAAAACAATGTAAAAATACAGTAAAAATAATCCAATTTATTCTAAAATTTTATTTCAATGTTTTTGTCAAAACCATGGAAAAAATATTGTAACTGAACTTCCATTATCCACAGCCACAGTAAAATTGAACACAGTCATGCACTTGGAGACTGGCTAAAAGTGCCTCTTCATCACACCTTATCATACTGCATCCAGAGGTAACAGTTGAAATCAATGAGATTATTTTTTTTTTTTGTATTTTCACATTGTTTTGCAAAAGAACATGCATCCAGTGCTTGGCAATGTCCAAGCCACTCCTTGGCAATCCTTGGCAGTCTTCAAATAAGTTAAATTATAAATTATAGATTAAATTGCTACATAATGAAATTAAAAATATAAATCAAAAATATGTGACGTCCATGTGACCATCCCTCATCCGAGTACATGCCATGCCGGAATGGCAATGTCCACTTCCCCAAGCATGAAATACAAAATGTGGCTGTAAAATGCACCCAGTTTTGAATCTTCCCATTTTAAAAATAAAAGTATGGAATATTTGAAATTTCCTTGGACTGCATAGAGGGCTATTACATGCTACACGACGTATCCGAGCTCATCATGTGTGATGATGAGCAAGGGGCGGGATCAAGAGGCAGGATCAATTATTGGGACTATGTCTGGGGCCAAGCTGATGGTGACCGACAGCCGTTCACAACATGACAGATGGTGTAGCCATCACCGGCAGACAATAGCCGGTCTCAAAATGAAGTCGTACAATGAAGCAGTGTTATTGCAGGAAGGGGCCGTCAAAGGAAACCCTGTCTAATTATACAGGTTTGGTGGTAGCTACAGGTGGATAGTAATAGATTCGACTGGAGTCCATGGACGATCTGTCTAACTCGATCCCATCAAATGAATTTCTTTGCTAGCATATTTTAATTATTTGAAGTATATTATTAATATGGCCTTGTTGACTGTCTACATTTCCCACATCTCAAGTGCATTTCAAGGTGCAAGAGATCAGGAAGCATTTTGAAGTGGTAGTATATCTTAGTCTGAACCATTCACATCTTATTTCTCCAAAAAAAATTTTTTTGAGAAATTGATCTCAGATGTTTTGTCCATTTTGTTTGGAAAGCATTGACTATAAAGGTATCTATCATTGAAACTAACTTCAGTTAACTTGCAAGAACTAAGAAAGAAGGTCATATAAGGCCTCTCAGTAGGCGCCATCAGCAGACATCAGCTAAATATATTGATTCAAGCACTCTTCAATTGACGCATTTGAAGGTAGCCAACTTAGCTAACTTCTTGCTCGGCAATGACCGGCATGTGCTGATTTAAAGAATTTTGGTGGTGAAAACACAAGATCATACGAGAATATCAGAGAGTCTGGTACACAAAATGACAGAGGTAGTTGGGAATATTCTTCCTGTGAACTTAAATTTCTGTTTCTTTCCACTGTAAACAATTTTATTTTAAATTTTAATGGGTTTTCTCAATATTTTGCTGAACCATCAAAAAAGAATTTCATTTAAATGGCGGAAATGAAGCCGAAGTTCATTTGGGATCGAGTTAGACAGATCGTCCCTCCCCTCATTCGACTGTATCCTCGCATCAAAAAAACAGGCCTCACCCGTCAATCGGGCGCCGTGTAAGCCCTTTAACAAGCGTTCTTCCATTATCCGGCCTGTCAATCAGAGACTCGTGGCGTGGGAAAATGCGTATTTATCATCAAACGTGGGCGGTTGTGACCCGTTTCCATTTCAATCATACGGTATTATCAGAAACCAGACTGAATCTGTTGATCCGTTCAGCAGCGCAGCACAACTACATTTTTAATCGCAATATTTGGTAATCGATGTGTGACAAACTCAAGACAAACTGGGCGTTATAAATCCTCAACTATCAAGTCTGTTGCTCGACACTTGACACCGTTGACTCTTAGAGAATGTTATTAGATAGCACCGTTCCATTGATTCCGTTTACCATTGCGACCACGGGTATACTTTTGATCACCTTTGGGATCGCGTGCCTTTGGCTCCTCGATTACAAGGCGGATCGTAAACTACCTCCGGGGCCGAGTGGACTACCGCTCTTTGGAAATGTTCTACAAGTCCCTGGCAAAGCGAGTTTTTAATATTTGTCTCGAATGGTTGATACTGATTGGTGGCGCCAGCACTTGACAACATATTTTAAACGTGTGGTCGAAGAATACGGTGGCTTTGTGTCTTTGAGATTGGCTGGCTCCGTGAGTCTTTTGTAGTGACTGTTCGTTTCCGTATTCACTATGTGCTTTAGACAGTGATTCTCATTGGGGATCTCACATTAGCCAAGGAGCTACTTGAAAAACACTCAACGAAGCATTCATCGCGTCCAGTACTGCCCTACGTTGTGAGTTTTCCCGCATTTAATACCTATTGAATACTTACTTGATAGATGTCTTCAACAAATTCAGCGGAAATATGTTGATCCTGAGAATGACTTTTGGGCTCTTGGCGAGGAGTGTGAAAACCTCAGTTTGGGGCGAAAATTGACCGCCAGAATCATGTCACTCGTGCGAGCTGGGAAGACAGAGCCGTTACAAGAATATGAAGCTGTTCTCAACCTTCAGCACCTGCTGAGCGATGGTGGCAAGGACTGGTTCCACCATATGGAGCGGTATGCCCCCCGTCCCCTGCTATGTGGACGGATATAATACTGATTTAATCATAATGTTCAGAGTTTCATCGAGTACTGTTTTGACAGCAGCATTTGGTATGCACTGTCCAACCGGTCGTGAGCCGGAACTGAAGACATTCCTTGAAGTGGGTGTCAATTGTACATGCTGTTGTGGACTTACCCGGATGGTTTAGATTCTTTCCGAGGCAATCTACCTGGTCAATTCCAATGCTAGTATCATCAATAAACTTCCCTTCTTAGACTTGATTCCTGGGCCGATGCCATGGCGGTACCGCGCACAGTCGTTCCGGAGGAGACTTGACACATTATACGAGAAACTCGTAGATGAAGCTGTCAGTGGCAAGGCATCCGGTATGAATACGTACGTCTTCAGCCTTGAAAGGTCAAATATATCAATGATTTGTCTTCCAGTTGGGCTGCTTTTTTCGCACAAAAAGACAAGCCTGAAGGAGACCAACGTCGCCTTGTAAGACAGTTTGCTTCAGTGCGTGCATTATGGCAACTTGGATAAAGACGGTAACAAACCTAGTATTTCAGGCGGCCATCGGAACTGTAACAACAACTTTTCATAGATTTACAAATTTCTGCTTAATCTATCTAGGCTACGACTTCTCTCCACACATTTGTCCTTGCCTGCATCCGTCATCCCGACTGGATGGTCACTGCTCAAAAGGAGATCGACGATGTCGTAGGGACCCACCGGTTACCGACTTTTAAGGATCGTCCTTTCCTTCCTTATGTGGAAGCTATTGTTCGTGGTAGGTTTCTTGCAGCTTCCTTTGCATTAGCATCAACTCACAGCCACGTCTCAGAGACTCTTCGGTGGCGCCCGGCAGGCATGCTTGACGTTCACAGTTTGATGTCAAAGCTAATTTAAGAAAATCAGTTCGCACTGGAGCACCCCATAGGTCAACTGCTGATGACGTGATTGGATATCAGGGTAATCAGTACTTCATTCCAAAGGGAAGTATAATTTTTCCTGTTACTTGGTGGGTGAACTTGTCTGTTATAAGTTAACTGTCGAACTGTTCTGAATAGGGCAATTGAGCATGATCGGTCGAAGTTCCAGGATCACGAACGATTTATACCTGAACGCTTTCTTGACTCTGAGGGAAAACTGAAGCCAGATTACGAAACAAGTGCCTTCGGTTTTGGTCGGCGATGTTAGAACTTTATCAACTTTTCATGTGGATTCCGAGACTAAATGCCATACGTGATAGTGTGCCCTGGTGTTCCATTCGGAGAACGATTGCTCTGGATAAACATAGCTACCATGCTTTGGACTTTTCATATTCGTGCATCTGATGAAATCGACCCAAGGACTGCTTTACCATTCCAGTACGACGATAGTAACCCGGCTTTTGACGGAAATGTCTGTAATCATCCTCTCTATTGGGATATATATACTAATGAATGTACTACCTAGCTTGCAAAGTCGCCCCTCAAGTTTCCGGCTGTCTTTGAACCTCGTTCCTCGCTGCGAGTGGAGATTGCTATGAAGGAATGGACAGAGTGTGAGAAGGACTTGAATATACTAATGCCCACTGTCAAAGGCAGTTAAATTAGTGTATATTGATATGGCTTTTTGCTGCAATGGAAAGACATATACACCAATTACATTTCAGTCTTCAGCTGTCACATCAACTAGTGGGACAAAGACAATGGAGCAATCAAACAAAGTTAAAATGCCAATTCCAGACAGCAGAGATGCCTCAAAGTTGAGACATACTGAATCCTCTGAAGTTTGTAGGTTCTTACAGAGGATGGAAACATTGTTTGAAGGGCTGGTATACAAGGGAATAAGGATAGAAAGAAGAAAGTACTGGAGTATGTAGATGCTCAAACACAAGAATTGAGGGAAAAACTATGCAAATCTACAGATGCCATAATTAAAAATCTGTCCTTTGACTCAGGAAGACTCCATGAGCTTTCTGAGGAGGAACTTGGGCTGTAAACAGTGACACCAGAGATGTGAGCCAATACAAGTCTTTAAAGGTGATTATTTAATCATAAAGAATAAGAAGACTTAAGAATCACACTTATGGCAGAAACTAATGACATTACTTGGGACTACAGAGTAAAGCATAAGGAATAAAAACTAGCTATGCTACATTAGGTATAAGCATAGCTTATGTTTATATAACAGAGAGCAGTGGTACCTCTATGGCATTTTTGGAGTCTTCAACAGGGACCTCTGTGATTTCAATATTGATGGGAAATGTAAGGCTTGGTTAACTAATCAAAGAGACTCCAATTAGTGTAAGCAACTAAACTTAACTTTCATGAGTTTTGTGGGGCTACAACACAGAAACATATAAGTTGTAGTATTCTCTGATATTTAAGGTGGCAAGCCTTAGTGCTGCTTTTATGTTCTTCTTTGATAGACTGTGTGCATGGCCACCAATTCTATTTATATAATTGTAGGTCTTCTACTCATGCTAAGGACTCTGAGGTGGTTCTCCATGATATAGTCATCCATGTCCAGTGTTTTGTTTTTGTTATGAATGTTATCATCCATGGTGTCAGGGGACTCCTCATTTCTCCCTTCTTTCACTCCTTATTCCTTCATTCTTCCTCTATTTATTTCCTTATTTCTGCTGTCACTCTTTTACTTTACTGCTTCTATTCTTTCAACACTATCTATTAGTACTATTCTCAGCCCTTGAGGTGCTCTGGTGCTTTAGTTATCATTCAAACAAGTGTAGCTAACGCTTCCAGAGGCTTAGTAAGCATCCAGAGGCTTAGTCATCTTGAGGCTAGCCTCCAAATTACTAAGCAAGTCACATGAGACATGTGCATGACCTCTGGCAATGGCAATTTCCAAGTTTTTGATTATTTTTGGAGATTTTCCTTTTTTAGATTATAAATTTTATTGTGGCTTTTGTCATGCTATACAGTTACTTCCCATGCTTCTGAAGCCTTGGAAGCATCACTCCTGGCATAGAGAATCCCTAGACTTGTTCTCTTTGGATTTCTCCCTGCCAAGTAAGTAGTTATGGTTGTATTACCTATATATATTCTAATATACTTTGGATTTCCTTCTGCCAGCTGTGTGACTGAGCCATAGCCTCCAGAGGTCACCCTTACACATACAGGGTTTTCAGGAGTAAATAGCACTTACCCTCCCCCCCTGACAAACCTGGAGGCACCTCCATGTACACGTCAAAGACTATTCAGGTAAGCAGACACAAAATCTACCTGCTATATGTTCAAACCCTCCTGCACCGCTACAGCAATTAATATCCTCAACGACTCCAGCTGAACCACTGCGGCATAGGTTTCTTCATAATTTCCGCCAATTACTTGTGAGTAACCCTTTGCTACAAGCTGTGCTTTCCGCTTGACAATATTTCCCTCCGCGTTATACTTGTTGGCAAACACCCACCGACAGCCAATCACTTTCTTCCCTGCAGGCACAGACTCCTCAGGTACCAGGTGAAATACTCCACGTTGCTCCATCATCTCAAGCTCAGATTTGATAGCTAGTAGCCACAGGTCAGGTTGTCTCATTGCTTCAGCATAACTCTTTGGGACATGGGCGTCTCCATCTTCCATTGTTTCTTCAATCAGAGCAAGGTATGAGTACATGTCCACAGCTAAGAATGACTGTGGCTGCTGGTTTGTCATGGATAGTCTAGCCTCTGCATTTGCCCTAAAGCGTTCTGAGCGTTGAGGTTGAGCTTGTGTGGTGGGTAGTATAGTTGGTAATGCAAGGGACGTGTTGTCTGTATTTTGGGAGGTGCCGGTTGGTTTCTGTGACTCTGGGTTGAGATTGTTGCTTGTGGCTTGATGTAAAGGTTGATTGGTGTCTCAAATGCATGGCGCAATTGGCTGGCAAGGAGTGATGACTTCATCTCCCCCATTTCCCTGAGCGTCGTTGGTGTGGGACAAGAGGTCATCATTGGCGTTGTTGTTGAGTATGGATAGAGTACAATGTCCTGTGCCCTCGTTGAATATCACGTCACGAGATGTAATGATTGCTCGGGTTCCCTTGTCAAACAGTCTGTGTTAGAGCAGGATACCTATAACAATGCTTGTAAGTACTCCCTCAGTCCAATATAATTGACTATATTGGTGTACCTATAACAATGCTTGTAAGTATTCCTATAGGTACGTTTTAGTGTCGTGTTCATATCAAAAGTACATGTAAGGCTCACCCTCAGTCCAATATAATTGACTGAGGGATGAGTAAAGTAAGAGGAATATATATACTGTCGTGTAACAATGGAGGCCACTGTCCCTAGTGACAATAAGGCCAGTGTCTCTAACAAGTGTGATAGTGTGATAGCGTGAAGGAGTGTGAAAGGGTATGATCGAGTGATCAAGGTTGATGGTGTTGTCATCGGTGGGTGCACAATCCAGGGCATGTTCGTCATCTGTGAGCATCTGAGCGCTAACAGCCTGTACCCATTTTCTGAGTATCCGATCAAGATGTACCTTACTGAGCATGGGTCTAGTTTGGATTGGACAAGTTCAAGTGGAACTTTAGCGGATGCAGTACATCCAAATAGGCATAGGTGAGCTACTCCCTGCCTTTTTCCTGTCCAAGCTTGTTCAGTAATCTGGCCAGGGTGCCTCAACAAGGGGAGTCAATTTTGGGTGTAGATCTGTGTTGAGGCTGCTTCTGCCCAGAGGTCTTTGGGTAAGCCACTTTTGGCAAGCATGCATCAAACACCCTCAATGACTGTGCAAATGCATCTCTTCACTAGTCCAGTCTGGGCATGGGCATACAGGGTGGTGACGATGATTTTGATTCCTGTTTTGATGCTGTAGTTTTGCCATGCCTTGTTTATCCATTCTTTCCCTGTGTCAACTCGTACTCTCAGTAGCTTTTGTCCAGTCTGACGTTCTGCCTTGACATGGTAGGCCATGAAGGCCTCAAGGGTCAATTCTGACAATTTCCGCATTAGGAAATATCCTGCTAGCCATGATGTCCCTCTATCCACAATGAGCATGAGGTATTGAGCTCCTCCAAGTGATCTGACTGATGCTGGGCCCCACAAGTCTATATGTGCACATTTGTTTGCCCTCTTTTCTATGTCTGTGTGTCCGACGAATGGTCTGACATTATGTTTACCATATACACAGTCTTCACACAACCCTTTCACCTCGACATCCCCCTGAATTGCAAGTCCATTGACTAGATTGCTTTTTGCGAGGTCTCTGATTGCATTTACCCTGGCATGACCAAATATTCTGTGCCACCCATCGAGATTTATCGGATAATTTAAGGATGTGGCTACTATAGCTCTGGATTGGATTCTTAGACCCTTGTCCAGTGAGTCGAGATGGTACATTCTGTTTTTCCTGCTACCGACTAGAACTTCCCTCCCATTTTGGTCCTTGAAAACAGCTTGGCCTTTACTGAAGGTTACTAAGAATCTGGCTTTATCAAACCTTGCAATTGAAATAAGGTTTGCTGCAAGGTCAGGAGTATGTAGCACATTGGTGAATACCAGTTCAGTGGGGCCATTTTGGGTATGTATGATCTTTTTCACAGTCCCCTGACCAACTATTTTGAATACAGAGTCCTTCAATGCTGCTTGACCTTCTTGAGGGATTTTCAATGGCTTGTATGTTGAGAAGGCCTCTCTGTCTACAAAACAGTGGTTGCTCACTCCTGAATCCACAAATGTAAGGGTATTTGGCTCAGGGTACAATATGTATGCAACTACAGGGTCAATCTGTCCACACATTGCGGCCAAGGCATATGTTACAGTAGGCGCAGTAGTGAGATTTGCTGTTGGTGTGGCGTTCTGCTGCTGATCTGAGGTGGCAGTCATGGCGCTCTGCCCAGATACGGTTGCTAGCGCACTCTGCCTATTTCTGAAGTGAGCCGGAAATTGACCTTTCTTCCCACCTCCTCTCCAGTAACAATTCTTGATGGTGTGTCCCGTGCGCTTGCAATTTATGTTGGTACATACTAATTTGAGTTTTTGTACTTTTGCATTTGCCTGTAGTGCGGTTGTCAATTTGCCTGCTGGTGCTTGTTGCATTTTGAGTCGCTTCCAATGGACTGTCAAGCCTGCAATAAGATCTACTAATGTTTTGGTGGCATACATGCTCGCTACAACTGCGTTCCAGGACTCAAGTAAAGATGCCATAACTATGGATCTAAATGTTGCATCATTGATTGTTGCTCCCTTCTCGGTCGCGTCTTTCCATTTCATTCTGAGATCACTGATATGGTCGAGGAAGTTGGTCCCATCTGTGAACTTTGTAGAGCGCAGTCTGTTTTTCACTCCCATTGCGGCTAGATCCGAGACCACTCCATAGGCTTTAGTAAGTGTGTCCCATGCTTTTGCAGCTGTACCATCCATATCTATACCCAAACCAATTGGGTTTTTACAGTTGTATACAATAAGCCCCAGTGTCCAAGCATCCCAAAGATCCCATTCTTGGAGTGACGGGTTTGGTGAGGACCACTCTGTTGGGTCGGTTTTTGGTGTTTTACTTTTGGTGGTCCCCAGCTTTTGTATTGTTCCATCCAAATAGCCTCAAGCACCTTGTACTTGTGCTGCAATCAGGATCCAATTTTTGAAGTGCACGTAGTTTGTGCTGTCGAAGTGCTGGTCCTCAGGGAACATAGGTGGGTTCAACAATGGTGTTGGGGCTGCTGTGGTCATTTTTGGGTTTTGAAAAAGAAATATCTGTGTATTTCTTTTGAGTTGTCAAGTCTTGTCAAGTGTTGTATACTGCAGAAGCGCTGGTCTAGGAACGGGGCCTATAACCTGTAGAGTATTACAACAATGTAAGTCCTCAGACTGTCTCAACACGTAAGGTGGACAACTGAATTGACCTGTAGAGTATTACAACAATGTAAGTCTACAGGACACAGTGAGTATAACAAAGTGTGGTAAGTAAGTAATGATACGCACCCTCAGACTGTCTCAACATGTAAGGTGGACAACTGAGGGGCTTGATTGTGTATGTTTTGCTATGTACAAAAGAAAATAAAGTTTGAACAAAGAATGATAGATATAACTGGCCACGCACAGAAGTGGCAGTGGCGGCAGCAAAAATAATATAAAAGGAAATAGTAAGTATTCAAACAATTTATGATAAACGCACGTCTGTTGACTGAGCCTAGCTTTGTCTCCATCTAACACCCAGGAAAACAAACGCCAATATGCAACCTAACAAAGCATTTGGGGCAAGTATGAAATCAGGTCCATTTACAATAAATGCAGAAATCTCATTTAAAGGGAGAGTCAACCTAGACCAAGAAACAAAATGGATGAGCCCTCAAGAAATCATGGGAGGCAGGAACAATCTACTGCCAATTCTGCTAGCATCACTTAAGAGTGGTGTGGAAACAAACCTAAAGATTAACATCAGGTCAGGAGAACTGATTAAACTATTGACAGATAATGTGATAAAAAAGGAAGATATTGGTTTTTGGGGAGCCAGAAATGCAGGCCTGCTGAGGACAGTAATAGGAAGACTAAAAATGCATTCAGCAAGCATAATGCTAATAGACACAACAAAGACAGTTCCAATAGAGACCAAGCAAACAGCACAAGATCTAGCTAAGAAAGCAACTAAGCACTAACACCTCTTTGTACTACCCTCATTATACCAACAGAACTCCATATAACAGGAGCCAAACTGGCAAAAACAACACAGGCATTAGTATATAAGTAACTACTGACACTATCTCTGACTCCCTTTCATGAATTGAGCTTTAAAATCTTGTAATCTTTTACATTTTGAACATATTTATATTGAATACAGTCCAGTCTAGATAACAAAATTCCAACAATAATGAAAATAGCCTGAACTTTCTTTTTTGAAGTTCAGATTAACTTCTCTGAGACCAAACCCAACATCAACTGACTGTGCAATAATGAGTGCACAGCTGCAGGCTTTTGATCAGGACAATGATGTTGTTCTGAAAACAGAGACAAAATCAACACCAAAGTCAATGCTGCAGGTGCTGACTAGGACCCAGGCAAACCAACTGGCAGAACACAAGTTACTATGGGAAACTGCAGAGTCTGGAAATACTCCTCAGCAAAAGATGCCAGAAAGTTTGGCCTTGATAGAGCCAATGGTGATGCAGGCTCAGCAAGTGGCTGTTGGAGCCAGCCAGAGGATGGAAGAGTCTCCTGGGGGGATTCATGTTCCAACAACATCAGTACAGATCTAAGGTCAAATATTTTGAGGCAGGGTTCCAATGGCCTGAACTGTCCACATCAACAGAGTTTTGGATGTGCTTGAGTGCATGTCCTGAGTCAGCTTTCTGTGTAGCAGCTCCAACTGTAAGTTGGAGGACCCCAGTGTACTTGATGCCCATAGCACCAAGATGCAATGTTGCCAAGGCAGAGAAAATTGCACAGTCCCAGTTGTAGAAGCAGAACCCCTCCTTCAAGGAGAGAAAACATTGGGCAATAAGGAACAGCAAAGGTACCAATCTACATTGGTAGTGCAGGTTGGTCTCTTCTGAAAATGGTTTCCTAAAATTAGCAAGGCATTGACCAAGTGGGCTTGATGCTGTATGTAAATAAGCACATGCAGTTACTTGCAAAAAGAAGTAGTACTCTTCTGTTGCCTCTGAGTGACAAATATATTTCCTTTTTTCTGACTATTTTGAGAAGCTGAGCTTATTCCAACAATACTGCCAGGGAGATCATCTTCTCATGTAGATGAAGTAATTAACAGGCTGGAGGCTCCTCAACAGTCTAGTAGAATGGACATGCAATATGCCATCTGTGCTGCTACCACAAAAAAACAGCAACAGTTCAGAGAACACTCAACAGTGCCTACTTCTAATGTGAAGACTAATTCCAGAGGTAGAAGAAGAAGTATACACTCCTCAGATTAAGGAGGAATTGTGTGGGTTGCTGCAAGGGGCTACTCACATACTTGCAGATAGTTTTCAAGATTGATTTGAATGTGGCTCTAGGACTTGAGGGAAAAGGGGTACTCCCAGACTGATGATCAGAGAATTCCCAACTGGACTTCATATGGTGGCAGAACACTGCTACCTGTCAACACAACACTAGTGGAGTGCTTAGGCAGGCACTATCAGAGGTTGAAACTGTGATGACCACACTGGTAGACCTGGAGAGTGTGGCACAACCACAAGAGGTAAAGACACCTTGTAACAGATTACTATCAATGAGCCTCCAGTCCAATAGGAACCAGCTAAACCATGAGATGTCACAAGACATGTCCATCTGGTGAACAACTGGAATGAACCCATCAATTATCAATGCATCTATAATCAAAACTTGTGAAAGCATGGTGAGTTGTTAATAGATGACCAAGATATAGTTTTGAGGGGCATGAAGGAGTTATGCCTATAGATGATATGGAATGACAATTTGCTGCAAGGACTGGTGAGCTGGACAGGGATCCAGATGGCAGAAACAATGATTCCAATAATTGGTCCAGCTAAAACCATGGTTGTCATAATAACAACCTTGACAATCATGATCACTGAGGAAACGACAGACCACCTGGTTGACAACTAGAACCACTAGCCCTGAGGCATCCACTGCCACAACATCAGGAATGTCAAGCTATGGAGCCATTGTACCATGGACATTCTCAATGCCCACTGTAAAGGCAACCTCTGGAGGTTGCAGCTAATAATGCAATTGGCAGAGGGAAATCCAAAGTTAATTAGATGTGGTACAGCATGATAGGAAGTAACTAATCACCTGGAAGAGGGAAATCCAAATAGAACAAGTCTAAGAATGCCTCTGCTGCAGCACAATGCATCAGTGCAGAGGCAGAAGGCATGAAAAACAATTATACAGTACACAGAACTTATATCCAGGGGGCATGGGAGTGGGTTGTAAGATACTTGAAGGATACAAAAGATTTGTGCTTAGATCTGAAGGACAACACACCAATCAATCTAATAGACTTCACAGACTCAGATTGGGTGGACACCTGATTAGAGGGTTATGCTTGGTCTCTGGAATCAGGAGTCATATCATGGTGCATGCAAGAAAACAATGGACAGTAGCAGCATAACCTTGCAAAGCAGAATATATGGCAGTGTTTGATGCAGCACAAGAGTATGTGTGGCTGAGAATGGTGATGACTGCACTCAGCTAATCCATAGGTGGAGTGACCACAATTATGGTGCAACAATAATTCAGCAATCAACTTATCAGAGGACCCCCTTCTCCACTCATGAGTCAAACATGTGAACATCAAATATCACTTCCTATGAGAATGATTTGCCTCAAGCAAGATCACCATGTGCTATATCAATACAAAAGACAATATTGCTAAAATATTCACTAAGGCACTGCTGGTTCCCCAATTTACTCAATTATGGGGTATTATGGGCCTGCACTAGGATTCTGCATGAGGAGCAGCAGCATTAGCATGCTTCATGGTGAGGAGTGTTGGAATATGGGGCCATGTACACCATGAGCATGCCACTACGTTGCCTTGTCACATTTCACCCTTGCTGATATCACACTTCATGATTACAATATGAACAAAGGATGACACTACCTTATATACCAGTTAGCAAGGATGGGCAGCCTCAGTCATTTATACTCCAGACTGAGGGTGAGTCGTCAACCATACATATTGATTTACACATGAATATTAACTGTACTGGTTAGATTATACACTGACTAGTGTCTGTATATTAATGGGTATACGAAGTCCAGATTCTAACAGAGTCTGGTACCATGATGGATTGCAACATCAGCGAAGGCAAAACCCGACATTCTGGTGACATAAATAGTTGTAGAATCAATGTAGATCACGACATGCCACCCTTGTGATTTACACCGAATTGGAGTAGGTACCTTATCATACAGAACGAAAGTTGCTGTTACATATGGTAGACCTCGGATATGCCGTGCAACGCAGCGGCCCATTCATTATAGTTACAAACAAGACAAAAAAGGACTACCACACAGCAGTATATATTGTAGTTTCCTGTGAAACAACAGCCTATCCCTCCTATGAAGTGTAATTAATACTTTCTAAAGAACCTCTTGGGTGGTAATACCACCACGAATCTGATCCGTGCTGAGATGAATTTCGAGGTTACGCTTATTGCTCATGGCATTACCAAGCTCAAATGAGTTGTTCATGGTAAAGCTACTGTTACCACCTGTCTCTCTGTGGCGAGCAGCACGAAGGATTACCATGTAGAAGCAGATAGATATGATTGGGATTGTCTAAAAGGAAGTGAGAATTGCGTTAAAGTGAATATTAACAGAATAACACTAACTAGATCCTTCACAATGAAGAATGCATTTAATCCGGCGAGGTAGAGGCCAAGGAAGAGGGCCTGACAGACTAGATATATGGCCCCAGAGTTTATAACCACGCGTGCGACATGAATCAAATGGCTATTTTTCACGGGCCCCATACGGTACTTTGAGGCTCTAATCTCCGTAACCCAGAGTCGGTACGCCAGAAAACCTGTAAAAAAGGTCATAAATACACTTGTGTTCGAACTGAGAAAGTCTGACCGGTAGATAGGGCATTTCCAACCAGAGTAGTTGTCAAGCATGCTCCAACCAAGCGAGCTGAGGAGACGCTATAGAGAAGTGAAGGATTCGACCCGGCACGGGAATACAACTGTAACATCACAATGCCAGTCACTTGTGTTATCATTGAATGTGAGTCGCACCACCAACACAGATTGCCTACTTACCAAGAGTCGTAATCCACAGCAACCCGGGGAGGATGACAATCCAAATGGAGGTCCAGATAACATAACATCGATACAGCTTGGAGAAGTAAGTAGTCTTATACTTGAAGCTTTGAAATATGCTCACAACGATGGCATCTCCGAGAAGAACTTGCAAGAGAAATAAGGTATCTTCACAAATCCAGCTCCAATCTCCCAGGTCAGCAAAGTATAATATAGGCCCATCAAGAATATTACGATGAAGGACGAAGCCCTCGAAGAGACGGTAGTTGCTGATTATGACGTGCTTGAAAGACTTGGTCAGCATTGAGAATCCGGTGTGGCGTGAATCTCGCTCACTATAGTGCTAAATATCAGGAGAAAACACGTGGTAAGCAACATAAGATAATTTCTCTTCCCAGATGATGGACCGCGGTGCTGGTAAAGGTGGACGAATGTGTCGCAAAACATGTATAGAGAGAGACCTTTGTGCTCAATATCAGAAACACATGAAACATTTAAGAAAAAGACCGAATGACCATAGAGAACATTCTGTAAGGGCGTAGATACCGCGTAAATGTGATCTAGCGGGAGCTGATTACTGGACATGGGAGGCAACTTGAAAGATCCACCAAGTGAAGCAAAATCGTGGTTAAGTAGGTATCCAGTGATCATTCTTTCATTCCTTATATTCCCATTTGTCGATGTAGCTGATGCCAGAAAGCATAGTTTGGCATGAACATGTGGTGTGGGTTCACGTCGTTTGTTTCTCTGGATACGCTTTGTTGGCAACAGACAATGACATGGAGGAAGAACTCATTCTATTGATGGTCCTCAATCACCCTTGCATAAGGAGAGATTGTGCCATTGATGCTGAAACATATGACCCATTAAGGACTCATCTCGAAAATGATGATCAACAAATCATAGATTGTTCATTTGAACCTCGATTAGGACAAGCGACGTCAGGCATACATCAGCTGGCCAAAGCAGAGGACAAATGAAAAGGCTTGGCACTTAGACCAAAGCCCATAGGGACCTGTGGACGTGGAAGAACAATGTAGAAATCACGCAATGTGACACGATGAGGAGAGGCCCTGAGAGAGAGGCAAAACCCGTTATAAAGTCATTTGTACCAAGCGTTGACCCTTCTCAAACTACTGAAACTTTACGAGAACCTTATCTCATTTCTCACGCATAACGTGAGGGTTTATAGGAGAAGCGCAACACTTCTCGCTCACCAACAACTTATTTGCGATCGGATGAAGCGGAGATATACCATGAGAAGAGAAGAGAGAGTTGCATGTTGGACAACATCGCCAAGCCATGTCAAGGGTGGGAATGTAACACTGGAGTAGGGAGTTAAAACGTGCCCCCTGTGTCATTCACCCGTCCATTTGTTACATATAATATGTAATTTCCTGTAATTACAGCACAGCGCTGATATAAAAACTGAGACTACAGTGTCATGATTACCACAAAACTTCAACCAAATACGCTGGACACGTGTGCTCCTCGCTGCTCAACCACTATACGTCCCTGCCGAACCCCGCCGCACCTGCGCATATACAACTGTAGCGCATCAATATTAACTCATGAGATCTCGAATCTCCTTCGTAGATGTTGGATTGCTTCCATTTGATCGATCAATCTAGCGAGGGATCAAGAGGGGATCACGGTCGGCCTCCGGACGATCTGTCTTATTCGTTCCGGTCAAATGAACTTCTTCTCGTCCCGCACATATGTATTTTGATTACTGTACCGGAATGTAGGGAGGCAACCGTCACGGTCACAGCAGTCCTGTTGCGTCGCCAGATTTGTGTATGTCACCACGACTCACGGTTGACAAGGTTGCCTGTAAGAAATCGTGACATCAAAAGGTGGAAAAAAAAAATTCGGAAAAATGCTCGAAAAATCGCTTGTGGAATTCCACGTCTCATCGTATCAAAAACTATACACAGCATCTTTCCCTTTCCAGATTTCAAAGTTTATCTCTAGGCAGTGTGACAGAGCTCTAAGTATGCCCCATTCCTCATTGTCAAGTGGAAATGAATATGTAGAGTTGGGACCGGTCAGGGGAATGCTGCCGGAAGATTCTCGAGTCGTTTCTGTAAGTGTGTTGGGGTGATGGCTAAGAGCCTGGGGTGGACGCGCCATAGCATAAGTGTATGTAGATCAGAAATTTTTGTAACAATAAGGACTAGGTGAAAAGAGACGTAAAATGTGTGTACCGGTTGCTACTTGGCCAGGCTCTCGATCCCTGGCATGGTTGCTTAATTTGGCCCTGTCACGCACCCTCGGGGCTCAGTTGCGTTGCTCCGCAAAACTCAGTCTGTCACGGTCCCCGGCTCGTTGCCTCCCTACATTCCGGTACAGTATTCTAAGAATATTATTAATATGGTCTTGTAAGCTATCTACATTTATTTCAAGGGTATTTCAAGGTTAACGAAGCATAGCGCAGATTTGAACTTGTATTAGACAGATACGAAACGTAATATATTCAAGGGCTCGACTGAAGTTCGAGTAAAGAGGATGATCGTTATTAAGCAGAAAGTACAATAAACATAAGTATGCGTACCTGAAGTTCGAGTAAAGGGGATACTCGCGGGTTTTATAAGGCTGTAATTTTGAGACCGTATGACGCATCGTGTATTGATGATAAAATAATAATGTAACCATGAGATAACAATTACCTCAGTACACACCAATGACGAAATCATGAAGCCCAATTCACTGAGCTAATCATCGATTTCCTCAACACTCCCACTCGACGATACGTGAGGATATCGAACACCTAATTTTCCACAAAAGGATTCAAAAGTAACTCTTGGGAGAGCTTTGGTGAAAATATCGGTGATCATATTGTTGGTGGATACATATTCAAGTTTTATATTCTCTTGACCGATGTAATCGTGAATAAAATGGTAATGTATATCGATATGTTTCAGTCAAGAGTGTGCGACCGGGTTATTTGGAAAAGGCAATGCTTCCAGAACTGTTGGTGTGAATAATGGTTGCTGTGGTTTGTGGGAAATTTAGATTGGAAAGAAGATTTTGAAGCCAAATAGCTTCCCAAGTAGCGTTTGATGAAGCAATATATTCGGCTTCAACCATGGAAGTGGCAACTATGCTTTGTTTCTTGGATGACCAAGATATCATGCTGCTGTTGAGATCAAATGCCCAACCGCTTATTGACTTGTGATCAAATTGATCTTGTGCCCAGCTGGCATCACTCCAACCAACTAGAGATATTTCATTGTTGGTCTTAGTTCCTCCTGTTGAGCAATGACATACGCGACCGTCTCACTCTCTGCATCATACGTCATACCCCGGCTTACGCGATTTATTTCCTTTTCGGTTACCTCTCATATATTTTCTTCTCTTGGCTCTAGTAGCCACACGATCAGTATTTGCTAGTCTTTGCCATAAACTCTAATTGTTTTCTATGTTTATTTTACATACACAGGACAACCCTCAGTCATACAACACATATCGGTGTGACTGAGGGTGAGCTACCTCGTACCTATGTCTACTTACATTTATTAATGACTACCCGTAGACTCAACATCTGTATTCGTCTACAGGTAATATCAGTCGTACAACACATATCGGTGTGACTGAGGACTCAACATCTGTATTCATCTACACCTCCCAGTTCAAGTGATAGCATTTTAGTCCCTTTCAAGTAACAAAGAATTCATTTACATGCTGTCAGATGTTGAATTCCAGGGTTTCCCACAAATTGTGCCACTAGACCCACAGCAAATTGAATGTTGGGTCTTGTTTATGTGACGGAAAGAAGTGAACCAACTAAGGATAAGTAATTTATGCCTTTGGATTTTTTGTTGTATTGAGTGATGGCCTCTGAAGAACTGGGCAATTGAAGATAAGATAAATTATGATTGGTGATAATGGGGGTAGAAACTTGACCACAGTTGGTCATGCCAAAATGGTCCAAGACAGAATTGATATAAGAAGATTGATTTAAATGGATGATCTGTTTGGGTCTATCCCATAAGACATGCAGTCCCAAAATATATTGGATTTCTCCAAGATCTGTTATATCAAAGTTCTCAGACAAATTTTGTTTGAATGAAATTATTTCGCAGACATCTTTGCCAACTATATCCATATCATCCACATAGACAAGTACCATAAGAATGATTTTGCCCAGAGATCAGTAAATATGAAGGCAGTCATCAGATTGAGTTTGTACAATACCAAGATTAATTAGAACATCATGGAAGTGCTGTTTCCACTTGCAACCAGCTTGTTTAAGCCCATGTATGGCTTTCAAAAGTTTCCAGTATTTTTCCTTTCCGATACCAGTAAGAGCCCTCATATAAATTTCTTTGTCTAATTTTCCCTCCAAATAGGCTCCAATCACATCTACTTGATGTACATCAAGATTGAGTGTGGCAGCCAGAGTGAGGAAAACACGAAGTGTCATGAATTTAGCTACTGAAGAAAAGGTTTTGTCAAAATCAATGCCTGGTATTTGAGAGAAACTTTGAGCTACAATGCAAGCTTTAAACTTAGTGTGATTCCAATTTTCATCTAGCTTTTCCTTCAAAACAACTTTGCTTCTGATTGCTCATTTGCCCACTGGCAACTTGTCAATTTCTTCAAATACTTTTTTGGTAAGTAGTTGTTGATATTCAATGTTGACGGCTCATTTCCAGTCTTCTGCATGGGAGGATTCCAAGGCCTTGACATAAGATGGACCCAAGACTGTGATAAATGCTACGTGTGTAAGGGTGACCTCTGGAGTGTAAGGGGAACGATTAATGTCTGCAGAACTCCTTCCATAGAACCAGTGAGCACTGGTGACAAGCGGGCGTAGAGGCAGGCAAGAGTCAAGCAAGGGACCAGCAAGGCTAACCAAGCGGTCGGATGTTGCTAAAGAGCTTACAGTAAGTTCAGTGTGTAGGCCAGAAGAACACTGCTATTGTTCAGCCTGGGGATATTCTATCCACAGGCTGCCTATATATACAACATTGGTGGCTATGCTATTACTAATACTATTTACTAATTGAGCCCCGGTATGTAAAGGAGTATGACTATGACTAACAATAATCGATGCTGAGTAAGGTCCATGCATATGACTCATCAAGGCTGACTATTAAGAGATGGAAGGAGAAAGGGTGGGCCAAGCAGCCGGTTGGATCTGCTAGGAATAGGCATATCGTCGGACTAAGCTCGGAGTAGAGTTGGACATGGTCCAGAGACTGGTCCCCTGACATCAGCCCCTCCTCTAGGTTTGTCGCCTTGACAAACAGTGTTACCTTCCCCGGGTTGGGCAAGAGCATCAAGCAGTGTTAGTGCCGCGTGGTGGTGCCTCAGGAGTGCCCCGAGTATAATGCCCAAAGGTGTAGTTGATGACCATGGGGGACGACAGAGCTGGAGTCAGAGTAGAAAGGGCCATAGGCAAGCCGGTGGGCAGTGAAGGTGCCACCAAAACTTGCATAGGAGACAGATCATCCCAATCAGCGGGTTCTTGGAAGTCCGTGATAGAGTCAGGCACAGGAGCCATAGGAGGAGGAGGCGGTGCCGACAGAGTAGGGGGTTTTGGGGTGGACAATGCAGGATCCCTAGAAGGGGCCGGCGCAGCAACGGCTGGCACAGCGTTGCCAGATCACTGCTTCCGTGGTGTGTGCACACGCTTCTTAGCAATGCGCTTTCCAAAGACAACAAGAGCTTCACCAATCTGCTGGTCAGTGCCCCGGATAGTGACAAAACATTGGCCTTCACCACCAGCTGGACCAACTGAGAAGGCAGCCAACCAGGAGCTGGACAGGTCATGGGCTTGTTTAAGGCCATACCCCTGATGCCCAACGACGTGCACAACAAAAGAGTCGGGGAGCTTGAGAGCACATTTGTAACAAGGGGCTTTACTGTTGGTAGGAGGTAGATCCTGAGCGAGAGGGACGGCCAGGGGAGTATTAGAAGTAGATTGCGAGACCCGTCAATGATTATGAGAGGGGGGCGTGGTAGGAGTTTTGGAGGACTCGGAGGGCTTAGGATGGCTGGGAGGAGCAGAACAATGGGCAACCGGAGCATTACTATGCTTATCAGCAGTTTGAGCAGCGGCAATCGAATGTCTACTCTTGAGCGGCTAGTCTGCGTTCGAGGGCGGTGAGAG
>QLOM01002907.1:0-15460 GCA_003313785.1 Termitomyces sp. MG148 | reverse complement strand
TACACTTCGGATTTCCCTCTGCCAGTTGTGTGACTTAGCCGCAACCTCCGGAGGTCGCCCTTACAGTACCACACTGAAGCAGACCCAAAACTACAAAGAATGAACGCCAGGAAGGTAGCCCAATGCTTGAGGACAAATTATAACATTTGCTCTGTCAGGGACACATTTTTATTAGTGGCTGAAGCAGACAACGCTAGCCATATAAACTCAGAAGAATGTGAATGCCCAAGTTGCATGAGAATTGAAACTGCAATGAGCTGTCTTTACCCCTGCCTGTACAAAGACAGAGCCAAAGAAATGATTAAAACACTACCTGAGAAATGGAACTCGGAGAGCAGATCATGGGAAGAAAACAACATGGGAGAGGGAGACAGCCAAGACAGACAAGAAGTCTTCAACCCAAGCTTAGAAACACTAGGCCTACTGGCCAATGCTCCGATAGTAAGAAGGTGGAAATCAAAGCATATATAGTTGGGGTATGGCCCACTAGAGGCTCAAAACGCTGAAGAAGGAAGATAGGCACTGGGGTGGTCTTCCCCAATGACAAAACATGTAATGTGAGCATGCTATGGCTAAATGTTGAGGAGAGCTCCAATGCTACGCCCACCCTGATAGCCATCATGGCTGCGGTACTGAAAACCGGCACAAAAACACCATTAAAACTAAAATTCAAGTCCAAGAAGGTTTGGAACCTACTTACTAGGGACCTTATGAAAACCAAAGATTCTAGCTTCCTAAATACACAGGATGCCGGCCTGCTCAGAGTCCTCCTGGGGTGGATGAGGATGCACAGAGTGAAGATTACACTCCATGACCTATCCGAGGAAGAGAGGACGCCTTTTGAGTCCACAGCCAAGTACCTGGCCAAAGACACCCTCGATAGGGGCCGGATTCTAGTCCTACCCCCTATCCCTGTGGAACTGCAACTGACAGGAGCAAAATTAGCCAGCCTCTCACAGGCTCAGGCATACTCAACAATCAGAAACCAAGCAGTCATGCTGGAGAGGCCAAAAACGACGGAGATGATTAGAAAGACCAAGAGAAGCAGAAAGTCCCTATGCAGAAGTTGCCCAGAGGAAGCACAGATATGGAAAGGCTTAAGAAACAAGGACTTCTCCAAAAAAACCCAAGTGTTCCTGTGGAAGGTTACACACAATGCGTACCGACTAGGATCCTATTGGATGAAACTGTCAATGCCGCTGGAACTTCAGGAAAGAGCGTGGTGTAGCCACAATGGGGAAATAAACTCCATGGAACACATTCTCATGGTGTGCATGAGCCCAGGACAAGAGATTATCTGGGAGATGGTAAAAGCCCTATGGCAGAAGACCACGGAAGAGGACCTCCCAGATATCAACATGGGTTTTATCTTGGGGAGCACGGTTACCTCCAGCAATCTACTGTGGAAGAGGAAAGGCTCGCAACGCCTCCTCAGAATACTAGTGGTGGAATCAGCTTATCTGATCTGGGTGATAAGATGCAAAAGGGTCATCCGAGACGAGGATGCCCCACTCAGTGGGGTTGAAATCACTAACAGGTGGAAGAGTATGATAAAGGGAACTTAGACAAACAAATGTCCAACCCAATCTTTGGGAAAAAGGCCATATTGGGTGCTAAGGTAAATAGTACGTGGGCAGGCACCAGGCTAGAGGGTGATCCCTCCCCCGAGCAAAGGGGAAATAGCAGGGTTTTAGTGGGTAGTAGGCTGAATCTTGAAATGGGGGTAGGTTAGCTACTGACCAGAGGCTGTGAGCCCCACACAGTGTGCGTAAAGGCATTTCCTCGCGGAACAAACCAGCTGACAGGTTGACGAACCCGGTTTCAACCCTGAGTGCTCAGCAAAGCAGGTGGGGAGGAGGCGACCTTGTCGTTGGTCACTCCACTGAGAACACTACTCAAAAAAAAAAAAAAAAAAAGAAAAGAAAAAAAAAAAAACTATGGACTATCCTGAGATACTTCTTATATTATTCACAAGCTTGTCATTCTGGCATTCCCTTACAAAGTAAGAAGAACTTGACAAGGTCAACCTACTCTGGGACCAACCTTGGATCCCCTACAAGGTCACTCTACCCTTGGATTAACCTTGGATTTTATTGTCTGGATGGCATACCATTGTAAGATACAGATCAGACTTTTTTTAGATACTAAACTTACTCTAGAGAAGGCTGACCAAGCATTCAAATGGTCAGCCATACTGATTCAATCAAAAAGTTGAAGTAAGCTACAATAATTCTGATTTCCTGTTGCAACAGGTCTAAGGCCATACTTAACCAAGTAAGAAAACAAGCCTGATATGGCTACTGTGGTGTGAGATGGTAATATAGAGACACGACTCCCCACTGTAAAATCAATACACAATAGGGCAGCCCTGGACAAAAAACTATCTATGAGTAAAAGAACTAAGGGAGCCCCTTTAGCCAAAGTTGTAGACAAGGTCTTGGAAGTGTCCCCTCGGCCACACACGTGTGCAAATGGCAGGGTTTTAGTGAGTAGTGGGTCCAATACGCGTACCGGGGTAGAATAACCTCCCTAGTCCATACGTGCATAAATGCATTTCCTCACGGACATTGTCTTTCGGCTGACCTTACAAGGAACCTGGTTGCTGTCAGGCCTCGACTGTGATCTGCAAGGCAGCACGTCGATTGGACTAGTAACGAAAGTTATATTAATCGTAGACTGAATGTATCGTTACATACCTAGTAACGAAAGTGAATAGAGCTAAGGAAAACTGATTACAGTCTCGAGACGCTAAGTCTAGTGTCACGTGAGGCAGTGATAATGTAGAGGTAAATATGTGTGGTCCTCAGCCCAGTGAGCGGGGACGTATACTCGCGACACATAAACCATCTGCTCATTGACATAAATGACGTGGAGGATAAGTTAATATACGGTGTTGCTGGTCTAAGGATGATATGGAATTGGCTCAAAGGCCTAAGAATTGGGAATAGTATGAATAGTGACGTATTAACGCATTATGATAATCATGATTCCAACGGATGATGATAAGGAGGTTGGCCAGGCTGCGGCAAAACAGGATAGGAACTGGAACTTCCTCGCGTCCGTATCGGCATAGGCATGTGACGACCAGGATCCAACGGATATGGTGAAAGCCGGTGGTAAGGATCATACTGAGGATAAGGAGCAGCAGTATAAGGAGGGTAAGTATATTGGACAGGTGGTACATAAGCTGGCGTGGGCATTGGGTGAGGATGAGGTGGATAATAAGAGGTCGGACGATGGTTTATGGGGTAATAACCCCGGACATGACTAGTGGGAAGCGGTGGCGAGAGCGGCCGGGGGGGAGGTCGCCACGTCGCAGGCACCTTTGAACTTGTCTCCTGCTCTGCAGGACGTCCTGGATAACGAGAAGCAGGTATACCATTGGTCTGAGGGGGGTCCTGGGTCAGCGGCGATATCAGCTCGTCAGGAGCTTCTGGGACAGGGGTTTCGGCAGTGGTAGGTGTAGGCACTTCTGGTAGATCATCAGACGCATCTGGTGTTGGTGAACGCTGGGGCGCGCCGGCTACAATCTTCTCCAGATCAAGTTCATCGCAATTCGCTTTGTAATAGTTGCTGACTTGGCTACTGGTCTTGTTCGGCATCGAGGCTGCAATGCGCTTGAAATCATCGCCGTGTTGGGCGAGGAGGGTAAGGAAAATATCTGATAAGTGTTAACAGAAGAAACAAATGGAGTTACTGGTACGCGTACTCTTATCTTCATCAGACCACTGATTTGCATTTCCTCCTGACTTGCGGCGACCGACGGATTCCGGAGGCTCAAAGACCTTCATTTCAGTGTCGCCTGACTCGTCCGTGAGGGCTAATTTGACAACTCTTCGACCGCCCCTTTTTGGTCGCTTCGCAGGTCGCTCAGATGCTTCCTCCTAGGAACCATTATTAACCATAGACTAGGTGATAGACCCATGAACTTACATTCGTCTCTTCTTCCCCATCCTCAAGGCTAACAGACACGGTACGACTCAGTGGTGCAGCTGCACTGCGTCGGCCGCCTCGTCGACGAGTCTCAGGTTCTGGCGTTGGTGTAGCCGAACCCGCAGAAGGCGTCAAGTCTAATTGACTTCGACGGCGGGAGTTGGGAGCTTTCTTAACTTCTCTCAATTCAGACGGGACTACCGGTTTCCTGCCTCTGCTCGGACGTCCTGATGATCGTGGGGAACCAAAGTCGCCATGCACCTCCGCATCGTGCTGCCTAATATCAGCAAGCAACGCATTACCCTTCTTCTTCCCGGTACGGCCGCGCTTACGCTTATTGGGGGCGTACTGTGAGATGACCTTACGGAAGTCGATGATTTTCTTCTTGTGAAGGTAGTAGTAGTCGACGCATTGTGCTGCGGTCTTGTTGGCTAAGTGCTCGGCGATCATTCCAAATTGTTTGGGGTGTGCAGCGAACTTGTCCAAGAAAATCTTTTTCTCCTCTTCGTTCCAATCGTCAATACCAGTACGTGGTCCATAATATTCAGCAGGGTTGATAACACTGTGGTTAGTGTCGTCGTACGTGTAATCAACCTTTCCATGTGTGACAGATATCATGTCAGGTATAGTCGCAAGATTGCGGAGTGAAAGATGATTAGGATCCGTCGCTTCATCATTACCCAAGCTAGCGATAATTTGTTCCATTTCTAGATCTGAACGCACAGCGTCTCCAAGATTCGCGGTGGAACGTCTGGTTGTCCGGCCAGTCGGCTGCACGATCTCTGGCTCTGTAACAGCAACTTTACTTTGCTCTTCAAGAGTAGCACAATGAGCCAGCCAGCGCTCATGAAGTAAGAGATACTCTTGTCGAAGGCGCTGAACCTTCTCTGTCAAAGCATTCTGGCGTTCCTCAAACCGTTCCACAAGCGACCTTCTAACCATCGCAAATTTCTCTAACTTTTTCTCGGGGCCCGGACCATCTGACACTTCCTGTATAGCTTGTTCAGAAGTGCTAAGAGGCACGTCATGGTGGCTCAGAGCTGCAAGTGCCTGATTAGTCTTCAGGACAGGATCGACACGTTCCTCTCTAGCTTGCCGATCACAAAGCAATCTTGTCATGACGACAATCCGAAGTGAATCTCTCATCGACAACGCCTCGGTTGGAATGCTCTCTGTAAGATACGGGGAAGGAGCACGCTCTGCATTCGGCGTAGGTTGGGGTGTGGGAAGAGGTGTGGGAAGGGAGACAACACTGACACCTGTTCTGTGTAAATCGGCTAGGATAGGCTGAGGCCCGTCTACTGCTAAATCTTTCTGATTTGTATCGGGCACCTTTCCGATGGGAGCCGCTGGCGGTGAGTTAGGAGGTACGATTTGTATATCTGTCAAATTTCGAGCGGTACTCTCTTCTCGGCTCTCAGACTTGACATCGACGGGCTGAAACTCGATGATTAACGGATCAGGATTTGCAAAACCATTGACTGTGGCTTGCGCTGGTGAACCTGTTCAAGGTGAGAATGACACGTATGGACTGTTTATCTTCACGTACCATTAATGAGCAGAGGAGAAGAAGCCGATTCTGCCATTCTTGATATAGTGAATGATGACGAAGTTGCAACCTCAACTCTGTGCAAAGACGAGTTAGGTGAAGGATCTCGATCACATATAGTCTTCGCGCTAGTTTCCGTCACACCTTTTGCATCGAACTCCGCTGTTCCAGGGTCAAGTACAGAAGATCTCGTTTCGATGTCAGTTGGTTGTACTACTGAGTTTCCTCCTTGGTGTAAGTCTTTTTCTTTGATCGCTCGTACAGAGAGAGATTCCTGAGCATCAGACGACAGTGGCTGAGGAGGATTAGAAGCTCCGTCAGAGCCTTGTGTTGAAGCAATAGAAGAGCGAGAATCTGATCTGGTCCAAGAACCCTTCTGAGGTGGCTGAGCAGAAGGCAAAGCTTTGCTACACGTCACAGTCGTTACCGTAGATGCCTTACCAAACATAGTAGTAGGTCGATCCCAACTATACTTTACAGAAGCAGTTTCCTTCATTGGACTAGAGAGTGAGCTTTTCTTAGCAGAAGCAGTAATCGGGGGTTTGTGAACCAGAGGACGCCCAGGGCTGACAGAGCGTACACTATTAGAACGATTACGGCTCCGAGACCGGCGACCGCGACTTATAGACCGACTTGGAGAGCAATTTGAAGAGGGAGGACTATGAGAACGTCGTTCCTGAGTCTGCCTTTGCTGAGGCGATGGTTGATGCGAAGACACAGAGCTAATGATAGATACCGAACCAGATTCCTTTCGACTATGATCGTTGTATCGATTTAAACTCTTTCTTTGAGGACTAAGGTTGGATAAGCGCCGATTTCGTTCGAACCAACCGGGTCCTGGCCGATAATAGTCACTCCTCGCGTGAACATCTCGGTAAGCCATCGGACGATAACTATCGCCCAGAGGATGACCATGATAAACGTTGGGATGATACGAATTAGGAGTCCGAGGTTGAGGTGGATCGCCTACATGCCTTTCATTTGCAAATCGGGCACTAGGTAGACTCAAAAGACTGGCTCTATAATATAAGATAGAAAGTTACCTGTCATTACGAGGAAATCGATCAACATGGCTTTGCTTCCACGAATCAGAAGGTTCAAACATCCTGGTTGCAATGATAGGATCCCTCCAAATTTTAGACGTCGAGGACGTCGGAGAAGTAGAGGCAACCATAGGCTCATCCCAAGGAGTGGAGACACTACCCCATGGTTCGGTCCGTTCCCAGCTGTCTATTGGCCGACCATACCGAGAGTAATGGTCGGGGCTTGGCGAACGGCTATAGTATGGATCATCGTCTTCAGGCCGGTAGCTATTCGGTCTGTAACTGTCCTCTTGAGGGTAATATGCATCGTAAGACGGATATCGTCGACCAGGTGATGCCGAGCGTCGAGCGTAATAAGCATCCCGCTGGGGAAAAAAAATCAAGTTGATTAAAATGAGGGAAGACAAGATAATAGCTTACATCTATCCAAGAAGAACCTGCAGAGGGCCGCCATGAGTCACCATGACCATAGGATGCAGATGAATGCAGCCCGTCATAACTTCCAGATGCCATTCACAAGAAATGACAAGTCCGTAAAGCCGGACTTGATATCCAAATTCTAGTACCGGTATGTGGTCCAACTGCCGTGAGATATGGGATGTGGTGGGGTGGCGATGGTTGTAGAGGAATTCAGAGGATGAGAGACAGGTCAGTCGTTGCAGCCACAGTTCAAGTTTGCATCTATTGATTTTACAAGGGACATCAACAATGTAGAGTTGCCGACAAGCCTACATGTCACGACTATGTTGTCACACTATGGCGACTGTAGACTCGGATCTTCATGATCCTTCAAAGATATGCTTTCAAACCGACCATGTTCGACGATCCATAATAGCCGCCTACTGGTTTACTATCATAGCAGCCTTACCACTATGGTGGTACGCAACAAGCATCGAACGCCTATCGTTGCCCTCTTCTCGTGTCATCGAGCAAGCTCGTCATAACCTCCGTATTCCTGTTAAAATCGGGCTTCAACCTAGTTTATATCATCACGAATTGCAGAATCTACTCGATTCAATGATTCCTCAGCAATGGGAAGGATTAGATATTCATCTATATAAAAGAGACAATGGTACGTTGACTCGAACCATCTAAATGGGTAGCCCTCTCTAAGCCGTGTTACCAACTAGATAATGCTCATGGAAGTCGAAGCGCTCAGTATTGGACTGAATCATTCAACTTTAACGGCTCTTATACTGTCCATGATAGTGAGAAGGCCTCAGTCTACGGCAGGCATCTAACATTTCCAACTGTGAGTCACATCAACCAGTGATTTGTCTCGCCAATCTCATAGAGAAATGAAGCACTCTACATCATCCTTGGCCAGTACACTGAGTGCTCTGATAGCCCCGCCAATTTCCAATAACCGAGTTGTCCAGTACTCACCTCGATATCGATTGTCATTCACTTTACTCAACGAAGATGCGTCCGCTGGCAACTCCTCTTTAGAATGGGACGTTGCGAACGCAATATACTGTTCGTATGCACACGTAAATCAGAAACGTTTTTGGTTTGAAACTGAAGGAGACCAGATCACATTCAACCTGTGCTTACACAATTGAAGAGGCTCCACAATTTCACGATTGAAAGCCAAGTCCAGTTTCATGCCCCTCTGGCATTTACTCCTCGTGCGCTAGAAAGTGGTTTTGGTATCGAAGCAGAAGACCTTGCAGTCTTTGTCAATTCAGCGGAATGGACTCTTTGTGAGTATTTCTTTTCACTTGGCGTTGATCATCTTGGAACATCAAGCCAGCTTCGAGTGCTTCTAATGACCCTGTCTTGCATTTTGTGGTCTTTGTTCCTTCTGAATCTCGGCGACCCATTCACATCTTGGATCAGGATGGTCAGTTACGCTGTCTCCCATATCATCATTCAGGAATAACCGTAATTCAGGCACTGTATCTCCATCCATTTCATTCATTCTTCCTCAATGGGGTGCTATTGTCATTTTCAATCCTGATGAATCAGCCCAGGATACAAAAGTAGCATCGACTAGCCTTGACACCATCTTCACTACATTCTCTGAGAATCTACTTACACTGCTTGGCGTGCCTAAACTTCCTTCAAATATAGCCAAGATTTCGAACGAGCTCTCACAATGGCAACTCGATGCTCTTCTTCGTTATCGGACCCTTGGCAACTCACAAACATCACAAGATACTCTGCGAAGTATCGTGGGCCTTGTGGGTCAGATTGAAAATATGCCTGTAGCGCAAGATGTGCAGGATGATGTACAAGGAGCATTGTTGGCCCTTGAAAAGGTCCGTATCCGGAGCTATTCTCTGAACTTATCCTTGATTCACAATTTTATCAGATGTATGAAGCATCCAAAGACTCTCTGGGAGACGCATTCCTTCTCTCCGCTCGTGCATTCACCTTATCTTCACGAGCATTTTTCAATCCGGGAATGTTGGCCATGCTCTATTTTCCTGCAGAGCATAAATATGCCGTATATACACCTCTGTTCGCGAGTGCCCTCATCCCTCTCCTTGTAGCTGCTTTGAGAGAGATTGCTGCCTGGCGGAAGCAGAGGAAGACAGTAGCATTAGAGGGAAAGAATTCAAATACCCAGTCTCTGGATGGACGAAGTTAGAGGAAGCCTCAAATACTGGTTTATATGATTATATTACTGAACAATGTCTAACTTCAATGGCTCCGTTAAAGTGTTGTAACTTCAAGAAGGATCATATGTCACCTCCACTCATCAGCTGAGAGGCTTTGAATATAGTCAATCTTCTTTGATGAGATCAATCCAGGTACATTTTAAAAAGGCTCCGTCAAGTTTTGGGGACAATGTGGTGTGGCGCAAAAATGTTCATTCTTCCTCTTTGTTTTATTTATTCCCGACACGTCATCGGTAATCGACTTGAAACTTCATTTGCGTCCACTCTGTACTGTTTCGATCGTACCACTGGCTTCCGCGAGAAGCACTGAACCATGTATAGGCTTCCCTGATATTTTTGTGGGGTTGATAAGCTTAAACGAGGTTAAAGGAAAGTTCAGCGGGTACACAAAGGACACGCTAATCAAAATTGGTTAGTTCTCACTACTTCATTGTACCAATATTACACAGACCGCATTGCTAGGTTCGAAATCGTTTAGATTGTGACATCTAAGATCTTATTTTTTCATTGCAGTGGATAGTCCATGATGATGCTTTGATCCGACAGGTCTTTCATGTTAAAACACACTGGCAACAGCGTGATGATAGGATGTATCGTTATAGCTGTTGTACTCCATAAGTAAGCGTCTAAAATCACACTACGGTCAGTGATGGCTTCAACGACTGGGTATCGTCAAATCAAATGATTGTTCATCGACTCGTCGCTGTTACTACCCGTGAAATGCAGTGTTGTGGGGAGTTGCATGGAACGCGGAGAGACCGTGATGTTGGGGACGTATATGGAAACTGGGACGCAGGTGTAACCGCAGCGTGAGGTCACGGTGAGGTCACACGAGAAAAGTCAGAGTCTTCGCACAAGAGAGAACGGGTGTAAGCTCTACAATTGGGAAGAACTGGCTACCAGGTACATCGAGAGGGTTTATATACCAGTAGCCAAACAATATATCAATAAAGTCCTCAGCGGGCAGGCACTCTATTAAAGAAAGGTAATCAAAGTATAGTCCGAAAAGGCGTGATCTGGTCACTGTCGTTACATACGCCCTCCAGGTATCGAGAATGGGGTGAGGGATGCCTAAAGACGGACACAGGAAGAGATCGCAAAGAGTTGGGAGGTGAAAAATAAAACGAGTGTAGTCGGGCTTGAACGCTCGAACCGAGAATCAAAAGTGCTTGGCGATGACGTGGGTTTAATGATGCGCGTACGCGGATTATTGAACGAAAGTTGGTGGATAAAGAATGAGAAAGCAATGAGATCTTAGACGGCAGCGGGGTCCTCGATCATCTGTTCGTCAGCATCGCCATTGACAGTGGGATCGGGAGAGGAAGACGCTTCCTTGGGAGCGCGAGAACGCCTATGCTTCCTGCTCTTGCCGCTAGACTCGGGGTGGACGGAACAGCCAATGTAGAATCCCTCGGGGTGTGCTTCTTCATGGCGGCGCTTCTTCAATGCCTTTTCCTCGCGGCGCGAGTCGGCACGTGCTTGGTTGCGGACGGCCTCGCGATGGGGTCGAAGCAGCGCATCCTTGACCATCTCCCAGCGGGCGCAGTCGACTTCTCCGTTGGACTTGATGAGTCCGAAGACACGGAGGTCGTTGTAGCGGTTGTCACAGAATGGGAAGGTGAGGATGCTAGGTGGAATGGAGAAGTTGTCGGTGTTGTAGGAGGAAGTGGTCTCGTCCCAAACGGTGAACTCGCACGGGTTGTCGCCTTTGGACGCGTTATAAGCGGCCGCGAATTCGGCGTACCCGGCTGGCACATAGGTGTTCACGGTGATACTGCGGCGGCGCACGTCGTTGTCGTATTGAATGTACTCCCGCAACTGGAGGGGGTGCACGACAATGTTAGGATCAATGGAAGTGAGTTGGATCAAGCCGTCGGGGCGTGCAGCGAGGAGAGGGTGAGGCTTGTAGTGATCTTTAGGGCGGAATGACATTGTTGTGGATGTAAATAGATGGGATCGAGGAGGATCGTGAGAGTGTGGCGTAGTTGGCGGGAAAGAGCGAAAGTTACCAAACGGATGACTGGGGGATGCTGGGCTGGTGTTGCGGAGGATGAGAGCTTTATATATGTCGAATTGTATGGCTCCCAGGAACGTTTGAGGGTCGTCTAATGGGGGGTTGCCCGTGCCTGTTGGTAATTCGGAAATATTGCTTACTCCTTGTGCTTCCAGGTAGGGCTGCAGGATATTGAGGCTGCAAACCTGGTCATAGGGCAGCCAGGTTCTGTCTCCAGGGTGCCATAGTACCTCAAATATCGACTCTGTTTTCGAACCGGCATGGTTCAAGATCTTATCGGCGGCCCACTCATTCTCGTGCTCTGGCTCGGTTTCAGCCACAATCTGAGAGTACAGTCTACCTGGGAACCGTCGATCGTCATTAGGGCGGTGAATCCGTAAGAGAGATGCGTGATATACATTGTGTATACCCCGTCGTCGCATGTGAGTAGGTAACTGTACTTTAAAGGAAGAGTTACCGTAATCCTTTAGAAGTAAATAAGGCCCCACATACTTTGGGATCATCTTACGTGGCGTTCCCTTGGGGAAGTTCATGTTCTTTGTGGACACGTATGCAAAATCTCCTTGCTCAAATGGTGCTGGTCGATGCTTACGGTTAGCGTTCCTGGTCTGCTTGACCCGGGCCATAAGAATGGCGTCATGGGCAGCCATTATTGCGGTTTTCAGACGCTGGGCAAAAACACGAACACCGGGGAACTCAGTCTTAGATGGGGTGTTCCATACCATTGTTCTGGGCATTCTTCCTGTATTCAAGAAGAAAGGTGCGTATCCAGTACTGTCAGATCTCGCAGAGTTTATTGCAAATTCTATCGCAGGAAGTTTAGACACCCAATCTTTATGAGCCGTGCCAATACAGATTCTAATCATCTGGGTCACGGTTCGGTTCATTCGCTCTGTTGCTCCGTCCGTTTTGGGGTGGTAGGCCGTTGACATTTTTAGCTGGGTGCCTATCAGTGAATTGAGGTGAGTCCAAAATATGCTCGTAAACCATGAGTCCTGATCACTAACGATGGCTCTTGGTAGCCCGTGGTGTTTGTAGACTTCCGAAAATACTAGCTCAGCCACGTTCCGTGCTGAATATGTTGTCTTACTGGGTACTAAATGCACCATATTTGTTAGTAAGTCTATTATGACAGTAATCTGATCAAAGGTGGAGTTTCGATCCTTAGATTCAGGAAACGGTCCAACAAAATCAATTCCTATAACCTCCCAGGGTTGGGTAGGTATGGGAAGTGGGTTTAACATGCCATATGGTCGTTGATTGGATGGTTTGTTCTGACAGCACACAATGCAAGTTTCGCAGTACGAGTGGACATCGCTGCTCATTCCCTTCCACCAGACATGCTCTCTTAGGTATGTTAGCGTTTTTCGTGCGCCTAAGTGGGCTAGCATTGTGTGTACTTCAGATATAACAATCTCACGCAGGCTGCGACCCGTAACAATGATTGATGGTATGCATAGGACTCTATTTTCATTAGTCCGTAAATATAACAGATTGTCTTTGGTAAGCTCAAAGTTTTTGTATTCTTTGGGGTTTTTTATTATCTCAGCAAAGGCTGGATCCTCACTATACTTGTTTCGGACGTTTGCAAGTAAGTCAATTGGTTCACGCCCTCCAGCCAACATCTCATTTAGTGTGATCGGGTTTAGGGGCTCGATCAATTCTGCTATCTGCTGGGAACGAGTCGTCAAGTTGTCATCTCGTGCGTGTTCCATATCAAATTCAGTGTCGCTTGGTTGATCAATTGGCTTGTCATTATTATTAGTCTGCTGAGCCTGATCCGCATTTTTACGAGTTGGAATGCGTATTGTAAGCCTGCAGCTTACAGCAGTTCAAATATCCTTGTCACGGAACTGTATATATAGAGCCAGGTGTCTGAATCATACAGTTGATTCAGATATGCGCCTTTTATAAGCTGTAACGGCCGCTGTGGTCTGGTTCCACTGGCCCTCTTACACGTATGGTGAGTTTTTCCTTTGTACCCCTGCCCTCCTTTCGTTGCTGAGGGTTCTTCAGCACGGAATTATGAGGTACATGTGCTGCTGGTTTTTTGGCGGATTTTGGTCGGCCAGTGTTTGCAACAGGTAGGCTTTTGTGCTTTGTCCGCAGACTTCTTCGGACTGGTGGCGCTTGTGGTGCCATCCCAATTAGCTGATCGTTGCGTTCATTGCTTGCGATCAGGTCCGGTGCCTTTGGTGACGGTTCCTCAATGACATCATTCATTTCAGGTTGTTTCGACTCAAGTTTGGGCTCTGTGTCTGCCTGGCCTGCCTCCAAGCTTACACTCTTGCCCTCCTTTCCAACAAGGAGAGGCATGGAAATCAAGTGGTCACCCAATGCATCGTTGTTGATTACATCATAGTACGTATACTCGCTCCTGGCACGGACCATGCCTGGCTCATCTTGTGAGTAGATACGAGATAGGGCATCGGAGAGGATATTCTCTGCACCAGGGACATAAAATACTTGAAAATCAAATTCTGAAATTTTCTCCAGCCATCGGGCTTGTCTCCCCGACAGGTTCTTCTGCTCCAAAAGAGTAATTAATCCTTTATGATCGGTGTACCACCTAAATTTGGTACCTTGAAGGATATCCCGATGTCGAAGCATTGTTTCAACACCAGCCAGCATTTCGATCTCGTGAACTGGATAATTCTGTTGCGCTGAATTAAGCTTGGCTGAATAGAACGCCGCCACTTTCGCTGTGCGCCAGTTTTCTCCCTGGCTTACTACTCCAGCCACTCCAGTGACGCATCCATCGGTTACCATGTTGATGGGTGGCGCTGATTCACTATAATCTAGTGGCTTACGATGATGAGACCGACACTGTGAGGCCAGTTGTTTTACATCCTCGAATGCACGTTGATGTGTGTATTCCCATCTAAAAGGTACTGTGTCTCCTGTCAACTGGTGCAGAACTCCCATGGGTATTCTAACGCGATCTATATCATCTGCTAGGTACCCTGCTGCACCTAGGAATCCTTGGAGAAGGTCTCAATTGGTAGGAGTTTTCCATTTTATTAATGCATCAACTTTCTCGGGGTCCATTTGGATCCCATCATCATCGACCACACGTCCCAATACTTTTAATTCTGGACAAAGAAACTGAAGCTTGTCTTTTCCCAGGTACAGCTTCTCACGACATAGGATGTCAATTACCAACTTGATGTGCTTTACATGATCTCTCAGTGTATCTGAGTATATGATTATATCATCTAAGTAGACATCTAAGAATCGCCCAAGATATGGAGAGAACATGTGATTCATTAATGCCTGGTACGTGGCAGGAGCATTACAGTCCCCTTGCTGTACTACATTGCTGACCATGTTTCCATCGGGAGTGGTAACTGCCGACCGTTCGACGTGTTCAGGAATTATTCGAATCTGTTCATATGCGTCTTTCCCATCAAGAATTGAGCGGTATTTCCCCTTTGCCACACGCCGAAGAATCCCATCAATGTCTGGGAGGGGCGATGATCATTTGATCGTATTTGCGTTTCGTGCTCGTAGGTCGAAGACAGTATGGAGGCGTGGTGGCTCCCCCGGTTTGGATGGCTTGGGGATTAGCATCATAGGTACTGTGTTTCCATTGCTCGTGACCTTCCAACGCCCACTCCTGATGTATGCGTCTCGCTTTTTGGCCCATTGTTTCCTCATGGCCTCCGGACATCTCGAGGGGCACCATGGGTACAGCCTGTGAGGGTCAATTAAATTAATTTCGTGATTGATGGCGCGAAGCGGTGGTAGGGGAGTGTCACTTGCCGATTTGCATATAGGTGCAGCGTATTGCCTCAATTCCTCACGGGTTTGTTCTAACTTGTCTTGATATAGTTCCATGGATTGGGAAGCTAGCAGAGTGACTCCCCCTCCCACTAGAGGGAGCGCGGTGTCAGAACCAACTACCACTCGTGAGGGGTTAATTCCAAAGGTTATGCGGTGTTGAAATAACCAAGGAGTACCTAGAATAAGGTCGTATCCTGACAGGTTAATCACGTCAAAGTATCTGTCTTCAGAGATGCCCTGATATTGAAACTTTGTCGTGGCACCAAAATTAATCCGAGACCGCGATCCTTGTACTGCAAGTTGAACTGGAACAGGTGAGGTGAGCTCTTTCTTTTTGATTTTGAGCTGTTGAGCTAGGGTGCTCGATAGGAAGTCTCCTAATGATCCGGAGTCCACAAGTGCCCGGGCTGGTTCTCCATTTATTCTTACAACAATGACCAGCGGTTTTGGTACCTTTCGAGAGGGGTCCTTAACGTGCGTGGCGTTGCGCTGGATAGAGGGGTAGGTCCCCGTG